>OX376713.1:7628624-7652382 GCA_947389935.1 Agrilus cyanescens | reverse complement strand
TTCAATTAACACCTATAGAATTTGCAAGCAGTAGTCCAGCGATTACGAGAAGCTAATTTGAAGCTAAATCCGAAAAAGTGCCATCGAGGTTTCTAACTTGGGACATGTATCAGCGAAGGGTGTGGCCGTGGATCCAGAGAAGATAAAGACCGTGTAGGAATGGTCAGTGCCTGAAGATTTCCACGACATAAGAAGCTTCTTGGGTTTGTGCACGTATTATCGTCGCTATGTTCATGGACTCGCCAATATCGCCAAACCTTTGACACGATTAACTGAAAGTGACCGAAAATTTCATTGGGATTCGAATTATCAAACGGCATTTGAGACTTTGAAGCATGATTTAATCACAGCCCCCATATTGGTATATCCTCGGCCCAATGGAATGTTCATTTTAGACACCGATGCCAGCAATGTGGGAATGAGAGCCATTCTTTCGCAGTTACAAGACGGCCAAGAGAAGGTAATCGGCTATACTAGCAATACCTTGTCAAAAGCCGAAAGAAAATACTGCAGAACACTTTTACAAATACCTATATGGACGGAAATTTACCCTAGGAACCGATCATGCAGCTTTAAAGTGGCTTCTGAATTTCATGAATCCGGAGGGATAGGTAGCTAGATGGATTGAAAAGCTACAGGAATATGACTTTGACGTAGAACACCGGCCTGAAAAAGGGCACAAAAATGCTAATGCACTTTCCAGAAGATCCTGTCAAGCGGATTGCAAATAGTGTGATTGAATGGAAAAGAACAAAGAAACAATTCGACGCGTCACGGTAATCAATGACGAATGGTTCCCTGAAAATATAAGACAAGACCAAGAAAACGACCAACGTGGGAACAAATTTCTTCCTGTACCCAAGTACTAAAATCGTTGTGGGCTCAGTGGGACTCAATGGTGTTAGAAGATGGCATCCTGAAGCGTGTTCTCGTAAGTACAGATGGAGACGAAGATAGGAAGCAACTGGGTATCACTCGAAACAAGGTTAAAGAGGTGTTGCCGTATCGCCACGATGGTTCATCTGGTGGCCATTTTGTAGTGGCTAAGACGCTCGGGAAGGTTCGAGAGCAATTTTATTGGGTGAATTGTAAGGAGGATGTCAAGAATTGGTGTAAGAAATGTACCACCTGTGCCGCAAGTCATGGACCGCAGAAATGGCCACGGGCCCCAATGCGTAAACACAACGTTGGTGGGTCCATCGAAAGAATAGCAATTGATGTGGCAGGTACATCATGGTCGTTATGGACTATTTCACCAAGTGGGTTGAAGCCTATGCCCTCCCGAACCAGGAGTCGGAAACCATAATTGAGGAGCTAGTGAAAGAGTTGATCAGTCGTTTTGGAGTACCGTTGGAGTTACACTCAGATCAAGGGAAGAATTTTGAGCCAACTATGTTCCGTGGAATATGCGAGCTCCTACGTATAAAGAAAACTCGAAATACTCCACTCCATTCACAATCGGACGGCATGGTTGAACGAATGAACAGGACCCTAATTAAATATCTCTCCAAGGTAGTGTCTGATCACCAAAGGGACTGGGACCGATATTTTCCGTTATTTTTAATGGCATACCGTTCGTCTATCCATGAAACTGGTCAAACACGTGCCAGTGTCCTTTTTGAAATGGAACTGCGACTACCTTGCGATCTCAAATTCGACTGCAAACCGGGAGATGACTTGGCTGGAGAAGATTATGTTACCAACCTCCGAAGAAAGCTTAACTATATCCACGAGTCTGTTCGCCGGCATGCGCTAATTATCCTCGTCGTCGCCGTGGACTATCATCAACAAAATTGGGAAGGACCCTACGAAATAGTGAAGAGGATTAACGACGTGATCTACCGAATTAAGAGAACTCCAAATGGGAAGAAGGTAGTCCATTTTAGTCGCTTGACTCCATTCGCCGGCGCGAATGAAGAGGAGGCGCAGGCCAGTTTATTAAAGGTTGTCCCTTCCGAGCCCACATTCGAAGAGTTCATGAAGAAAGGCCCCCATGTCAACAGAAGATTTGGAGTGACGCAGGAAATCCGACGAAACATGATTGAAGTCCTGTTCCGCCGTACTGGAGTGGACATTTTAGTCTGTTGCAGTAACCTAAATCGGGCCAATCATGAGAAGACCGTGGACTGTTACTTCTATTCGCGGTGTGTTCTTTAACATGGAATCATTAACAATGGAATAAATTAAGAAATTAACGTGTAAATTGTTAGGAACAACGGATGGTAATACTTACTTTCGGAATAGCTTGACCTGTTTTAATCAGTAACTTAAAGACACTATAATCAAAACACTCAGAATTTTATATATCGCCACTAAACTAGCACAGTAGCCGACTACTGTAATATGAACTTCATATGTTACTTAAAAGATGGCATACCCGAAATATCTGGAGGTGCCCCATATCCGAACCTACACCACTCTACTCTACATAAGCCTTCCTAATGGAAATAATATAGTAAATGCGGGCCGCAGAAATAATTACGTTAAATATACAACATGCAGAGTACAGATCATAAAGAAATGATTTGGCATGTATCTGAAAACTAGCGGTCCGTCCCGGCTTCGCACGGGTAGTAGTAGTAATCCCTAATTTTTTAGTATTAAATATAGAGTACCACCATGGTATAAATATTGACAAATATTGACATTAATATTTATACGATACTAACGTCACTCTATTGTTTTGCCTTCTTGACTTTTAAGTATTATTACGAATCTTGTATGGGAATACAGAAAAGTCTTGTTTTTATACTTTTTCAGGCAATTTTTTAAATTTTTCTCCGTAAAAAATCTATTCGCAGACCTACCGAATGCATATATAAAATTTCATTAATATCGGTTCAGCCGTTTTGGAGGAGTATGGTAACACTGTGACACGAGAATTTAATGTATTAGATAATAACTTACCTTATATGTAACGTTGGAAATGAACTTATTCACTGATAGTTTACGAAAACAAAAGAATAAGATCAATAGGGGATGACGCGACGTGACTCGGCGTTATTATCATCAATGCTTATTTGAAAAATACGGTAAATTCCTGGATTTAAGTAAACTTAGAGCAGAATACATGAATCAATACTGAAATTTGAATAATTACAAGAAGGGTAACGAATTGTACTCAATTGTTAATGTCAGCTAGTTGGTGCCCAAAACTGAAAACACACACTAAAGGCTGTGTAAAATTACTACGTATATTTTAATTGTTCCGGCCGTGTTGTTCCGATGTTCCAATATTACACATTCACATTCGTTACAACACTATGAAATATTACACAAAATCTACAACTAGACTTATAAATGATATTCCAATAAACTAATGTATTCTTTCGATTCTATTGCTTGAAAGAGAGTTCTGTTTTTCATATTTCTGTGAAGTAGATTTCGTTTATTTTTTGAGAATTCTAATACTGAAATTTACCTTAACAGCTTTTTGAATAGGAAACGTGGGTCTTTTAATTTTATTCAGATACACTTCGATTTCCTTCGCCACACTAAAGAAGGCTTTGTCCTGTTTTCGCCACTTTTCTTCATCAAACATATCATCCACTTTATATTTTCGATCCTTAACCTTTGACTGTGCCTATAAAAAAAAAAATAGTCTCTTCCACATATGATTAAAGTAAGCTTAACTAACACTCTGGCGTCGGATACTATCAGTGCAAGACCGTGACTTTTTAATTGAAGTCGTCAATCTTATTACAGGGTCCTCTATGAATCCACTTTCGACCTGCTGATGCTAAAATTAACAGTAAAAATTAAGAATCTGTACTAATACAGAGCGTTTTCAAAATAATCACTAGCAAAAAAATTTGAACAAAGAGCCATGCACAAAAGAGAATCTAGTCATTTGTTTGATTTGTACTACTTCCGAAATTTGAAGAAATCTCCCACTATTTTATGTCAATAAAATAAATAAAAATAAGCTGTTATTCAAACATAACCTTGTATCTACAGATAAGAACTCAATAATACAAATTATTTGTAATTAAGAAGTTAGTGGTCACTTGGTGAAACATGGTGTTATAAAGAGGGAAATATATAATAAAAAACACTTGGGTTTGATTTCACAATTTGTTTTTAAACTTCTTGACGAATAATGTGTGAGCGGAAGATTATGTCATTAATATTGGTATACCTGTCTTTTTAGATTGGATTAATATTGGTTTTACGAAAAAATGATTCAAATACAAGTTTCACAGAATGTACTCCTAAATAGCCCACAAGTATTTTCGAACATACGTAGGTAAATCAAATTTAAACAGTATATTATTTTTCTATGTACATTCCTTTTTTATTAATGCATTTTTGCCATCGCATAGGAAGTTTGTTAATTCCATCACCAAAGAAAGAAGGAGGACGTGTCCGTAACCAGTTGCACACGAACTGCTCTACTTGTTCATTCATTGTCCGGACTGTATGGAGGGTGTTCGAGAATAGTCCAATGCATTTCAGTTAATTTTTGTTGGGTTATGGAAGCGGTGTGTGGTCGGGAGTTATCGTGCAGGATTAACACGTCTCCAATAGGATAACCTCGCCGTTTTGACCGATAAGCTGTGCGTACACGATTTAAAAGGTTGCAGTAATAATGTGCATTGATAGTTTTTTGACCATGGAGGAAATCAATGAGTAAGACACCTCTACGAATGGCGTCGATGTTTTCTTGGGTAGTGCTTGTTTTCGGACGTCGTTGATGGCTTTTGTTTTGCACGATATCTCGTCCTTCACGGAATGCTTTGTGTCAAAATTTAACTTGAGTTTTTGACAGTGTTGACTCTCCATATTGATTACGAAGTCTTTTCCAAATTTCCTGCGGAGCCACATTTTCTTTCGTAAGAAATTTGTAACTTCAACTCATCAATCCATCAGTCCCGTCTACTCAATTGAGATACATAAAAAAAAAAACTATACTAGAAGGATGCGCAAAAGCCATGCTTCTGAATTACTTCTATAAGTAAAACTTGTATCAATTTGTAACCTGAACTTACAACTTATATGTTATATGGTTAAATGTTAAATGTATTTAAATAGAAATAGAAATAAAGTAGAAAAATAGAAATGTACTAAACCTAATCTATCACGTGACATTTCAAATCTAGGTTTCACTAACGCTTTAGTAAATAAATAAATAAATCAGAAAACTGATTCTCGATTGTAACATAAGTCATGGCAATAACACCCTTCTTATATAGATCTCTCTAAAATAGTAACGTACATCAATATGTTTTGATCTCTGATAAAATTCAGAATTCTTAACAAGTTTTATTGCACTAATGTTATCTATGAAAAGCGCACTTTTATTTATTTTAACACCGACTAACCACAAAATTTTTTTTACTGCTTCAGCCGCACTCACGATTTCTGCTTCTGTTGTAGAGAGCGCTACACACTGTTGTTTTCTACTCTCCCACACTATAGCTGCATTTCCCAATTTGCAAGCCACTCCAGTAGTCGATTTTCTAGTAGTCTTGTCGCCAGCATAGTCAGAATCACTATAGGCCTCGAAATTTTCTTCTTTGATGCAAAATAGTCCAAGTTCTAATGTTCCCTTGATATAACGAAAAATTCCTTTAACCAGCTGCACATGTGCACCAGTAGGTTTATCCAAGGCTCTCGATGCAACACCAATTGCAAACGTAATATCCGGTCTAGATATCAGTTGCAAATACATCAGACTGCCAACTGCCTCTCTGAAAGGAAATTCTTTAGTTTCAGTTTCCTCGGTAATATTTTCCTCCTAACTACTTTGAATTGGTGTTGATACCGGCTAGCATTCTGACATCTTGAACGTTTCCAAAATTTTTCTTGCATATTATAGTTTGGTAAACAAATAGCGAACCATTTATGTTCGTAATTTCCATTACAAAGAAATTATTAACAGTTCGAATTACCTTGGTCTCAAATCTTTGAGATAATTTTTCTAAAAATTCCTCTCCAAAAATTTCATCTTCTGTTGCCATTAAACCATCACCCACATATAAAAGTACAAAGGCTCTCCCTGATTTAGCGCCCATAAACAAACATGCATTCGCAGTACTTTCCATGAAACCTTGACTCAGTGAAACATTCGTTCCAGCACCGTGAAGCCTGCTTCAACCCTTACAGACTTCTTAAAAGCTTGCACACCTTTGCTGAACCGTCTTCATAACTTTCTGGTTGCTTCATGTAAATTTCCTCACTTATAGTACCACACAGAAAAGCCGTTTTAATGTCAAATTGCCATAGACTTAGATTTTCAACGCTGCTGTGGCCAATAGGACTCTAACAGTATCATACCTTGCCACCGGACTAAAAGTTTTCCGTATATCTGTTTGTGTTCATGTCCATGTAGTTCATTAAAGTCGGTCAATCGTGGGGATTTGGAAAGGTTAGAAAAATTCAAATAAAGATAGTTTGAAAATTTCGTTGGACGTTTCGCCACTTTATTGTAGCTTCTTCAGCAACTGCAAAGTTTGTTATAAAGTAACTACTATGTATCTGATATATTCGTTTACCTCATTGAACATTAAGTGATTTAAATTAGAACTTAAAAGGACTATACAATAATATGAAAGTTAAGCAATTTATTAAATACATTATTTTAAGATAAAATATTTAACTGATTAAATTTGAAAAGTTTTTTATGATTAAGTATAAAATTGATAGTTACAAAAGTATAATTTAATTAAGAATATTAATACGAAAATTTAAACATGTGTATAATTTAATTTTATATTTACCTCATTTTCTAATTTCTTTCTTTTCGTTGTAACATATGTTTAAAACCCAAAAAACCGGTTGGGTTAGTCAATTACAAAGGGCAACTGTACAACATTCAACAGCGTGGTTACTCAATCCATCAAATGATCATTTTTCTTGTTAAAAAATTAAACTTAAAATTGTGATTCTATATTTAAAAAACACTGTACACCTCCGAAAATTTAAAAATTAAAAATGATTCTTGAGATAAAAAAGGAAAACTTAACTTAATATTCTAACATGCTACCAACGTGTTACTGCCGTGTTGACTACATCTTGCCGAGTGAAAGTGACAATTCTTCTGAGACTGTCAAATATAAAAATACTGTAGAGAAATTCTTTTAAATTGTGATACCATCGAGTATTTGTACGTCTATAAATTGTTCACCGACTTAGTCAACATACAAAATTATTGGATGTAAAATTGACTTTTATTTTAGAGAAAATGTGTTTAGATTATGTTGTTTGAAAGAAAGAAATTAGTATAAGTTGCTTAAAAGTTATAGCTGTAAATATATACCTAATAAAATTAATAATGTGTTATAATTGTTATTTTTACATATTAGTTAAAAAATTTCCGTATAGTCAATCCCTTCTCTTTGAGAACAACCCTTCATGACTAATCGGGCTTTATAAAACTTTGGACATCCTTTCAAGTCATTTTTGATTTTATAGACCCAACGATTCCCTAAAATGTTCTTGTTTGGTGGTTTCTCAACTAAAGTCCATGTCTCGTTCTTTAATAATAAACACATCTCGTCGTCCATCCCTTGTCTCCATTGTTCGACGTCAGCTAATTTCATAGTTCGTAGACTCTTTAGTGGAAAACATTGCTACAGGCACTCCATAAAAATCCGGCTGTTTTAACTTCTTCTCGTAGTCTTGAAAGCTTATCTTCTTTTTCTTTACTTCTTGAAATTTAGACGCTTCTTCACTTGATTCATCAACTTTACCAGTTTCCAGTTTGCTGTTCCTCTTGTTTCTGTATTCGCATCTCTTCAGTTAAGAGTCGAGTTGTTAAAACTTCCAACGTTCTTTTCTTTGGTTTAAGATTTAAGGTCATAAACGGTATGCATCTTTTGCCACATATCACAATTCATTAGTAATTGCAGCGGCTTAGCTTCAACAGATGTAACGAACAATTTTCGGGCATATCTGCCGGCATTCATCCATTTCTTCATTTTTCTTTCGAATCCTGTATCATCCGAATTTGGTTTCTCTTCAGTTCCCTGACAAACGGCCAACGCATTCATTATTGAATAAAGTTTGTATAATGAACTGCCACATTTGCCAATTATCTGCATCACGTAGTTTCTCGATCTTTAATTTTCCGAACTCCATTTCGTAATACACCGCAAGAACTGACCGTATCGGAACGATTAAAGTAAACTCCGACCAAACTAACGAAAAGCAAAACTCATGAAACAAATACCTAATTTCAAATATCTTTTCTTGCTACTTGTGTTCTCGGCACACAACCTGTTGAGTATTATGGTTTAACAGTGAAATAAATTAGCCAAGAAAAGAATATTTATTGAAATCAAAAAGTATTCTCACACTGAATGTCGATACTGAACTGAGCTTGATCAAAAAACAAAACCGCGAGAATGTTCTACCGCCATCGCCGAACCCGGTATCCAGACAAAACAACATTACTTATGACATCCGGTACATGCACAAGTTGTACAACGATAAACGATATCCACGAACCATAAAATATAACAAATAGGTACTCAGATTGATTTTACAAATTCAGTTTTCTTAAACAAATGCTGAAAGTGTCCTTTTTGGAAGGGAGCTACGTCTACCGTGTGACCTCAAATTCGGCTATAATTCAGGAGATGACTTGGCTGGAATAGATTATGCTACCAACCTCCAAAGACAGTTTAACGATATCCACGAGTCGGTTCGTCGGCATACGCAAATTTTCAGCGACTGAATTAAAGAAAACTCCGATATCAGGGCTACAGCAGAAGGTTACCAAGCTGGAGATCTTGTTTGGTTGTATAACCCTCGTCGCTGCATTGGACTATCACCTAAGCTCCAACAGAATTGAGAAGGACCCTACGAAATAGTGAAGAGGATTAACGACGTGATTTACCGAATTAAGAGAACCCCAAATGGGAAGCCGAAAGTAGTCCATTTTAATCGCTTGCTTCATTCGCCGGAACAAATGAAGCGGAGGCACATGCCAGATTATTAAGAACCATCCCTTACGAGCAACATTCGATGAGTTCATGAAAGAAGGGCCCATGTCAACAGGAGATTTGGAGTGACGCAAGAAATCCGACTAGACCTCTTTGCTATTTCTAAATATTCTCTGGCCTATTGCGTTCCAAAGTACCTCAGAATGAGCCGTGGTATCGGGTCCGAGTTCAAACGCAGATTTTAGCAGGTTGAAACATCTTGAAAACCAAGTACAAAAGGGAAGAAGATTGTTGTGCCTGCCTGACAGACGACGCAATATCTATTATCCAGTAACTAAAGGAAGATGCTCTGATCAACTAACTTATAGAGACCTTTGGGACGCAATAGTGGAACTCCGCAAACATCTTCTAGATAATAACGTACAGAAGCTAGCGAGTCCGAAGCTTGGCTGTGGACTAGACAACCTAGATTGGAGGATCGTATGAAAAATGATCGAAGTCCTGTTCCGCCGTACTGGAGTGGACATTTTGGTTTGTTGTAAAAACCCGAACCGGTACAATCATGAGAAGACCGTGGACTGTTACTTCTATTCCTGGAGAAAATGCAGTGAAGGCGAAAACTGCAGATTCCGGCATGATCCTGCGAGACGTAAAGTGAAAATGTTTCGCGACGTTACATCTTTAAGGAGTGGCAATGTAGCGAACATGAGTATGCTTGTGTGCGATCAGGCACGCGTGTACGTGGTACGGGTCGACTCGACTAGCCGCGGACGATTACAGCCGTTTGTGCGTCGTATTTGTAAATATGTATATCGTACCTGCCTTCTAGGAAAGCAGTTAAGCAATTCGGTGAAAAATAAACTACTCCAGACGTTTTGAAATACCTCCAGAATTTTCCAGACTAATCACAGAGACTATAAAAAGAAGAGACGATCGTTAAAGAGGCATAAATAAATTGACAGTGGTAGCAGTGAATTCAGATAAATTAATCGAAATAAATAAAGTGTAAATAAATAGTGTGGCTAGTGATCTAAGTTAGTAATAATTCAATAGTATTTTAAGTTTAATTAATAATTAGTGTATATATATTGTTATTGCTGTTGTAGCGGACGTTGTAGCTACCATGTAGGTGCGTGTTGAGAGAGAGTGGTCCTAATAAGGACCGTTGAATTGGTAGCGTATTTCAGGATCCAATTATAAGCGAGTCAGGATTAGACTAATTTATTAAAAATAAATCACAGTATTTATACTAAAAATATTTACATGGATCTTATGGCTAATGTGTAGTCAGCGATTTACGCTAGTGTGCGTATTTGTTCTGACCTAGTTTTGTGGCCAGAACTGTTACAATTCTCTGTCAGCAGAATTTAGATTCTGCTGTACAGAGTGTGCTACTTTCCAAATTATACGTGATACAGGACCACCTTCCCAGTGATGAAGCTTGGAAGTATTGAGGAAAACGAACTCGTCGTCCGGAGCGGGTGGTTTTCTTCTGCGTATCTTCCTCATTGGTCGTTGTCTCTGTGGGAACTGGGCGCGATTCTCGTCTGTGGTAACATAAGCCGGCGTTTAAACGATGAATGGACACGGCTTTCTCCGAATTGGGCAGTTGTAAGGTAAAATGATGTTCGTACCTTTTAAGGACCCTATATGGACCATCGTAAGAGAATTGTAGAGCTTTCTTGGGTCCATCGCGACGGATGAGGACATATTCTGATGTCTGCAGGTCCTTGAAAAGGAAGGTCTTCTTCTCACCATGCCGAGATGCAGCCAAGGGTCGTAACGTCTGGAAATGCTGACGGAGTTGTTGTATATATGATGATGGTGTGGTGTCGGTTGGTTTCGTGGATGGTGCTAAAAATTCTCCAGGTAGACGGAGTGCTTTACCATATAACATGTCAGCTGTTGTGGCTTTCAGATCTTCCTTCCAGGCTGCACGGATGCCTAGAAGAACGCTGGGCAGAATCTGGGTCCAGCCGTTGGTTTGATGACATGTTATTGCAACTTTTAATTGGCGATGTAGTCGTTCCACGATTCCATTTGCTGCGGGGTGGTAAGCGGTTGTACGAATGCGTTTGGAAGTCGTCAGGCGAGACAATTCATTGAAGAGATGTGACTCGAATTGTCGGCCTTGATCCGTCGTGATTCGTAGCGGTGTACCAAATCGACAAATCCAACCTTCGTAGAAAGCTCGGGCTACCGTTACAGCTTCTTGGTCTTTAAGGGGGAAAGCTTCCGGCCAGCGTGAGAATCGATCTATGCAGGTGAGAAAGTAGCGATATCCCTCTGAGTGTAGTAAGATGACGATATCGATGTGGACATGATCGAATTTCTCTGCTGGTAGAACGAAGGTGCCTAAAGGAACTGAGACATGTCGGGATATTTTGGCCTTTTGACAACTCATGCATTCACGAGCCCATCTTGCACAATATCTGCTTGCAGATGGCCAAATGAAGCGTTGTGTTACCAGTTGATGTTCGAATGTCAGGATGCGTGAGTGCATGCAGCTGTTTGAATGCAGCGTAACGAAAAGTTGGTGTCAAAAAAGGTCTTGCAGTTCCAGAGGAAATGTCGCAGAAAATGGCTTTATTTGATCCCGGAATATGGATCTGTTTCAGCACTAGGGAGTTGTTTGATTTGCGGTAGTATTTAAGTTCTTCGTCGGTCTCTTGTTCCGTTGCAAGGGCTTCGTAATCAATGGGGGTTGATAACTCTGATATGCGTGAGAGAGTATCAGCTACCACGTTGTCCTTGCCGGAAATGTGCTAAATGTTTGTTGAGAATTGACTGATGTAACTCAAATGGCGGGACTGTCTGGGGAACACTTGTCAGGGTTCTGACGGAAGGCGAAAGTGAGCTGCTTGTGATCTGTGTAGATAATGAAATCACGAGCCTCAAGGAAATGTCGAAAATGCTTGATGGTGCGGTAAATTGCCAGAAGTTCTCTGTCGAAAGCACTGTATCTTGTCTCCGCGTTGGAGAGTTTTGTTGCAAAGAATGCCAGTGGCTCCCATTTTTCTTCGTGGAATTGTTGTAAAGCGGCGCCCAAACTGTGGTCGGAAGCGTTACAAGATATTGCTAATGTAGCATTTGGCTGTAGATGATGAAGGAGAGTAGTTTGCGCAAGCTGTCGCTTGCTTGTGTTGAATGTTTCATCAGCCGTGGTGTTCCATTGAAGCGGTGCGCGGCCTTTTATTTTCCCTTTGAGTAGATCATTGAGTGGTGAGTGTGTGCGTGCGGCATTTGGCAGGAATTTCCTGTAGAAGTTCAGCATACCCAAGAATTGTCGCGATTGTTTTGCTGAGTTAGGTTTTGGGTAGTTGCTGATTGATGTCACTCGGCCAGGTGAAGAACGTATTCCATTTGCCGTGACCGAGGAACCCAGAAAAGAGACTTCCTTCATGCCAAGTTTGCACTTTGACTGGTTCAGCAGTATGCCGTACGACTGTAACCGTGAAAATACAGTATGTAGGTGTTGACGGTGCTGTTCTGCTGACTCTGATGCTACCAAAATATCGTCGATGTATGCAAAGCAAAAGTCAAGGCCATGCAATACTTCGTCGATAAAACGTTGGAATGTTTGGCTGGCATTACGTAACCCAAAATTCATGTAGGGGAATTCGAAAAGACCAAATGGGGTTGTTATCGCTGTTTTGGGGATGTTTTCTGTTCCAACCGGGATCTGATTGTATGCACGAACCAAATCGATGGTGGAGAAGATGGTTTTGTTCGCAAGCGCATCCGTGAAATCATCGATGTTGCGGACAGGATATTTGTCAGGGATGGTCCTTACGTTTAGAGAGCGGTAGTCTCCACATGGTCGCCATTCGTCTTATTTCTTGGGTACCATGTGTAGCGGTGATGCCCAAGGACTGGAGGATGGTCGAGCGATGCCCAGTTGTACTAAGGTTTCGAATTACTTCTTTGCAGCCATGAAACGGTCCAGGGCTAAGCGTCGTGGTTTGCATGACACGGGCGGACCGGGGGTGGTAGTTATGTAATGCCTTGTTAAATGCTTGGGGATGGATATTTGGCCACTCGGTCGTAGTAACGATGGATATTCGAGCAGTACGTTGTGGTAGACCGATGTGTCACGATGTGCGTCCGAGATGAATGTTATTGAGGGTTGAATGGTTGTAGAGACTTGGCCAGGGGTGATAAGATTCGTCAACTGGTCCAGTAGTCGTTGCTTGCTGAGATCGACCAGTAATTGATAGTGCGTCAGGAAGTCAGCACCAATTATTGGTTTCGTGACGTCAGCAATGACGAAACGCCACGTGAAGTTTCTTCGTAGGCCCAATACGAGAGACAGATTGATTGTGCCGTATGTGGGAATGGTGGTACCGTTTGCGGCTTGTAGTGTGAAGCCGGACTTCTGACGTGGCCCATGTATTAGAGACTTGGGATACACGCAGGTGTCAGCACCGGTGTCGACCAAAAATTTGTGGCATGAGTTTCTGTCGGTTACGAAGAGGCGACGTTGCGTCTGGCGGATCTCACTCGTCGCCGTTAGTGAGGTCCGGGTTGGTTTCCCGAGGCCATTTTGCACGGGGGAGTGCATTTTCGTGCTTTATCTTGAAACACGTTGTGGTAGTAACAGATGCCATTCTTGTTGGAGTGTCGTCTGGAGGAGGAGCTACGAGAGCAGGATCGGTTCCTGTAGTGTGGAGATCGTCCTCGGTCTCTCGAGTAGCGTTGCTTCATGTCGTACAGGTCCATTCGAAGGGCGCACACCATCTCCGGTAGCTTCTGAATGGGATCCGTGACATGAGTTGTGGGGGTGGCGGTGGCAATGGTTTGTGCCGAACTTGCTGTGATAATGCTGTCAGCATGTTCGGCAACTTCATCCAGGTCCTTGTCTTTGAGAGTCGCAAGGATCAGCTGGATGGAGGAGGGAAGACGACTTGTCCAGATGGCACGTAACATATCACCCGGTTTTGTAGGTCCACCAAGGTTACGCAGGTGGCGCAGGAATTGGGACGGTTTCCTGTCTCCCAGATTCTCGTGCTCGTCAGTGTTTCTTGGGAGGCACCCAGCCGACGGATAAGCTCCCTTTTTATCGTGCTGTAGGGATCTGTGGCCGGCGGGTTGATAATAATGTCCCGCACTTCAGCAGCGTAACGGGGATCCAGGTTGCCAAGGACATAACCAAACCTGGTGGCCTCTGTTGTGATCGCCGACGCCTCGAAACTACGTTCAACCATGCAGAACCACAGTTCCGGGTCGGTGGGAACGAAGGGGGGAAGTTTGACCGCGAGTCGGTCCACGGACGATGAGGGGTTGGCGGCGGGTGGTGGCATGTTTATGAGACGATGGCTGTGACGGCGGCAGTAGGGACGGCGGTGGCAGTGACGGCGGCAGGGTTCTGTTTAACTTTAAATACGTCACCAATGTTGCGGTGGCGCGCTTGCAGTGTAGCGTGTTTAGGCGTCGCTATGGGTTGCTCGTGCAACCTTCTTGGACACCTTGCGATGTATATGCCCTCGGTATTCACGATAGGCGGTCCTAAGGAGGCTGATGAATTGCAGGACCAGCACTAAGGTAATTAGCGACTCCTGTCTGGTTAGGGGTGCGGCGGTGGCGTTCCATTGCCACGAACATTACAGTACGAATCTGCCAGGCGCTGAGTATTTTCTACCTCGAATGCAACCGGATCAGAGCGGCGCGGCGGCTAGCGTTCACTCGGAAAGAACGGACTTACAACGCGTATTACTACTGTTTATGTAGCTTTGCTTATGCCCCTAAAAATGATTCATTGTATTCGAAATAACGCCAAGTATAATGTATTAGGATATTATATTAGCACATAAAAAATTACAAAGGTTATAAACAAATTAAAATAAGAAAGTAAGAGCATTTCTTTTTTCGTAAATAACTCAATAACCATAAGTGATTGATCAAATAGGAAAATACTTTCTTAAAGGGGAGGAAATTTCCAATAAAAAAGTACTGACTCTCAAAACTCTATTTCCATTGTTACTACTTTTAATTTAACATTGAAGATAGGGCAGCTACAGGAGTCAACGAAAGAGGCAATAAAAAATGTTGGAATAATTTCCCTTAAAAATTCGTTTCAGAAAATCATTATTTTCTTTATATAAAAAAACCTTTGCGAAAATATGAAACTAGTTCACTTGTTTATCACAAATTTGTAAACGAATAGCGAATTTTTTTTTTTAATATTAAGAATACACCATTTTTTTTTGAAATTTTAAATTAATGATTAATACTGTACGAAAATTAAAAAACACGCAAATCCTGCTGTACACATGAATAATGTTTTGCATTTAGCCATGCTAGGTAAAAGACTGCAAAAATTGGGAGAATGTTTGATTATGGTCATTCAAGAGCAGTGGTAGCACACAATGAAACTGTTTGAAAAAAGAGTTATGTTTTATACATAATTTATTACATTATTATTATTATTAAGCTATTATTAACGGCATTCGTTTCTGTGGAAAATTTGAACTGTGCGTGGCTTGATAGATTTCAGTGCTGAATTAAACGAAGCGTTTTTTACGAATGGTAGCAGCTTTTAAAGTACTTCTGAGACTATATAAAAGGAACTACTTCAGTGCATGCTTGCAGTTTGTCACGATCAAATACACAGAAATTATAAAATCTACATTTGTGGATATTTGGGATATTATTATAATAGTAATATATTATTATCGTGTGCGGCGCACCCCCAGTCTTAGAATTGCAGTCCCCCACTGCGTACTAACTACGGTTAATTATAAACTCTACAGTTCTAACAGTTACCAAGTCGTAAAATTTATAGAATAACTGCACTAATCGGAATTAACAATGATAAACATCTTCTTACCGATATTTTACATTTTTCCTTCCTTCCTTTAGTTTCTGGCTGTTGAATATTATTTACAGTTACGCAAGATTCGCATTCATCAGGTGATGTAATTTTTATCAAATCCCTTAAAAGGTTTTCTTATTTTTTATTATATTTTGGTTTAATTGTTCATATAGAACATTTACATCTTACGTAATCCCGAAAATGGTCGCGTGGTAAATTCACTTTTCTTGTCATGGATATTCTCTTTCAACTCTCCAAGATTTTGAATGGCGGTTTCTCTTCGTTGAATCAGTTTGTTCTGCAGCTTTAAAACACAACACTTTCCTTTTATGAAATAAAGAGAAATGTTTCAAATACCTTTCGCTCTTTTTCCATTATTAGGTTGAGAAGGACTTCCTTAGCTTCTAAGTGAATATTATCTAGAATAAAGCTGATTTCGTCTGTTTTTTTAATTTGTTCTCTTATAGCTATTCGTTCTAATACTGTTCGTGAGATTTCTTCAGAAAGTTTCTTTTTATTCACATGGATCTAAAAATTAGAACTGTTAATTATTAGTGTGCGTACATTTTAATGCAAAAAGTTGTGTTCATCTACACTTATACAAATATCTGTCGTTAATGTTTTCTCAACTGAAACACAAGAAAATAATGTTACAATTTTGTAGCGATTTGCTTCTTATGCTCTGAAAATCTAAGAAGAGGTTGTTGTACTATTTTAAACAGAGGAGAGTGAAATTATTAAAATCTCAGTAATGCCTATCCGGTATAGAAATCAATAGAAAAAGTAAAACCAACGATAATTTCAGGATTTGGCTCAAGAACTCATATATTTGCTGCAATATTAGTATAATAGATGTATCTTATTACAAATGTCGAAACTTTTAGGTTGAAAATAAAATGTAAAAATTTTTATTTTCTTTCCAAAAACTTACATCTTGTTTCGGAATCAAAAAGGTAAGTTTTCACCAAATTTCGTGAAACAAAAAATTAATTTTCTTAGAGAAAGAAATTTGTAGTTGTTTATTTAATTGAGTTCAATTTAATGTATTTGAAATGAAAAACCTTGGTTTTCCCATTTTTATCGGAAAATTGTAGGTTTTCGAGAAAAAATGGTCTATGAAAATGTTGTATATCTTCTTATTAGCTACAACTTTCTTATTTAACTTTTTTCCATAAGAGATCTAGTTTCTCTGAAAATTGCTAAAAACACTTTTTCAACCCTAAAATACACCCCACTTCATCCTCCGGACCTTGGATAGACTCCAATTTATGTTTTTCGTTATTAGTACGTAATTTCCTACATTATCCAACAGGTTTGATCCATCTTTATATATCTGAAAATTATCTAGTTGGATTTAATGGCTTCCTAATGAACAATTAGTATTACGCCCGGCTATAAGTTTCTTCCGATGGCTTCAGATATAATTCCATCAGAAGTAATTATTTTTCAGATATCCTTAAATACGAAATAGATAAATAAATATATTACTAAAATACCGGTTCTATATCATATTGAATATATAACACAAGGTACCACCCTTTAAATTAAACCTGTAAATTTCTAAAGAGAGCACTATTTTCACAACATGTTTTTAGATTATTTTATCTACGTCTAACATGTATGTGCCTTCAGATTCAATAGTGTAATTCAATGCTGGTAGGGGTATTAGCCCTCGGAGTAGTTGTTTCTCTTGTTTCTAGTCAGTCTTGTTATTCAAGTGAACTTTGCAGTTTGTGTTTTGCCAGCGTCTACCTGAGGAGACCCAATAGGTCGAAACCGGTCGTAGAATATGGCTTATGGTTCGTTGTACCTATTGTATAGGACGCGTTCCATGTGTGGGATTTGTAATCCTTAATTATTTAGACGTAACAGGAATTTTTCTGTCTTTTTAGATTATTAGATCAGAATAGAATTTAAGTCAACTGTGCTTTTAGTTTGTTTAACGCACACAGGAAATGCTTACTATATTACCGGACGATTTTCATAGAAAAGTATTGCTGGAAAATGTCCGTCTGTTTAATATCCTATGCGTGTATGTATATTGTATATGTACAACGAGGTATGGGTGCTATGTGTGAAGATGTGCGCCTATGCATGTGAGAATCCCAGGTACATTCTACATGGTTTTAAACATGTGTATGTGTGTGTGTCTTATTCACTATCATCAGATTCATTAATATGGCCAGCATAAAAACTTTTAGCCATTCTCATTTGGTAGGTACCTACCACAGGTACACACATAAGGATGAGAACAATTTTCGGAAATTCTATTACGTCCGCTTTATTCATACGTTCAAAGACTGTTTTTCTCGAATTCAGACTATTTTCTCGAAGTAGTTCAGATAATGGCTTTTTACTATTGCCAAATAAATCATTCTATCCACAATTTTGAAGTCAAGATTAAATGTTTGTTATGGGCTAAAAGTTAAATTCAGTAACGCACAAGCTATCTTAAAAACAACAAGCAAGCACTTTAATAGATAAATATTATTTATCATCGTGCTTCAAATTTGTTCACATACTATCCATGGTATCACCATATATTGACCTTCACTGTCTAAAAATGACTGTTTGGTTATTATTCTGTTGGAACAATCTATAGCGTGCAGATGGGAACTAATAAGTTCGATATCGCAATCCGAGTTGTTTCGACACTACGCTGACCAAACATAATTTACTGTTTTATTAAATTATAAATAAAACTTGCAAATGAATTATTTCTAAATGTTTCAAATTTTTCAAGAACATTGTAATAAGAAAGAAAGACATCATTTTCAATTACCTTTTCCCTTTTAGCAACTGCATCTTCTTGCTTTTCGCCTTTTATTAGTATTCCTTTGTGCATATATTCTTCTTTTTGTTTTGCTTTGTCTTGATCTCTAGTCTTAATTCGTTCGGCAATCCTAGAAAGATTTAGATTAGATTTGTTTATTTCTTTCACGAGTAATCCTAAGACACACTACAAGTTTAATGACTGAGGTAAAACCATTATTGCCACTTTCTTGAAAGTATCTAAATATCGCATCTTATGTTTAGAAATAACTAGAAAATTGAAAACTCTGGATTAGTGATCAGGAGAAATCGAAGCACAATGAAGAGGAGAGGTATTTGAATATAAACCGCTATTAATGCGAGATTTTACCTCAACAAGAGGCTAGTTGGATTAGTACAGTACTAAAACAAGAATAGGTTAAAAAAAATGTGGAAGGAAATCGAATTAAAGATAAAAATGAAAAAAGAAATGTTTCACAAAATTTTTATTATCTCGACATTATTGTTTCGGTCGATTCGACTATTATCTAGAGAGTACAAAAGATTACTAAATACACAAAATATGTTCGTACAATTAGGTTATAATTTATACAAAATTAAAGGAGAATATGGGATACTAATTCTAGTTGGTTATTTACAAGATTACATTTATTGTAAACAGCTTTTCTGATCTCTAAGTTTTCCAATAAAGACAGTTTCCTGTTTTTTGGGATGTTACAATGTAAAATTTTAATCTAAAAGATGATTATTAATAATACAGTGTTCGGCAAAACCACATTTGCTATCCTTTTTGTTAATGGCATTATTGTGTTCAGAGACGCGTTTTTTAATAGACCTGCCACTCTATCCAATATAAATGGCATTACACGAATTGCAACCTAAACGATAAATACCACTTTTTTCTAAGGGATCAGTATTTTTATTATTTTTACAAAATATAGATTTTAAATTAACTGGACTATTTTCTACAATTTTGCAATTAAAAGAATTTTCTAATTTGTATTTGAATCTATGACTAATATTTTGAACAAATTTTACACTACCGAACTTAGGAATGGTTTTTTCAATTATGTCGTTATTATATAATAATTTATTGGCTTGACTTTTCAGTTTTTTGGTTAAAATTTTATCTATTAAGTTGGAGTGATAACCATTGGCAACCGCTATGTATTTAATAATATCTAATTCGTTCTTAAAATCTAAAGGGGAAAGAGGTATAGATGTTAACCTGTGTAATAAGCAATGGAATATTGCATGTTTGGTTTGTGAAGGATGGTATGAATCATATGGGATGATAGTATCTGTAGTGGTAGGTTTCCTATAAATACTGAATTGGAATGTATTCGATGCTTTAGAAATAGTGAGATCTAAAAAGTTTAGACTATTATTTAGTTCTTTTTCAATTGTAAAAGTAATATAGTTATCTAAACTATTTAAGCATGTTAAGAAATTATTTAATTGACGTTCGGTACCTTTCCACACACAAAATATATCATCCACATAACGAAACCAAAGATGTATATTATTGATTAAGGGGTTTTTCAAATTAAATAAACGTTCTTCGAAATGAGCCATAAATATTTCTGCGAGGACCGGTGATAGCGGAGACCCCATAGGGAGACCGTCTAATTGTTGGTAAAACCTATTATTAAAACTAAAGTAATTTTGTTCTAAACAAATATTGATTAATTTTAACAAATCTTTACCTTCTTGTAAATTTAAGGAGCTGGTCAATATTTTTTTGAGAAACAATCTATATTTTTAGTTAAGATGTAATAAGCAAATTTAGATAATTTATAAGCTGGTGCAGTTACATAAGAGACGACAGGTCTAATAGGTATGTTTGTTTTATGGATTTTAGGGAGACCATACAACGAAGGCGCAAAGGGATTCAAATTTTTATATTTAAAGGTGTTTTCTGTTTTAAGCCACAAGTTATCTGAATTTAAAAAATTATATATTGATTTTTGAAAGGAGGTCGTAGGATCCTTGTTTAATAAACTAAACGATTCAGCTGACAATAAGTCTGATAATTTGTCTATGTCCAAAATTAAAACGGTGTTACCTTTATCGGCTTTGCTTATTGTGATGTTATTTAGTTTACATTTCTCTTTTACGGATTTAATGCTATCTAATAGGGAACCATATTTGTTGGTTTTTGAAGGTATCAACTTTTTTCAGGTCTTGGTTAAATCAGAAGCAAAAGAGTGTTTAACCGAATCTAATTTTAAACTATCTTTTTCATCCAAGGAATTTAAAATTAATTCTAAATCTAGGCCTAAGTTTTGTAAGTCAGTTTTCTTGGTAAATTTCGGTGTAGGTGCAAATTTAAGACCTTTGCTTAATAGTTCTAAATCACTATCGGAAAATGGCACGTTAGTAAGATTAACCACTCTGTCATAAAATTTGAACTTACACGAACTGTGCTTTGGACTATCTTCTTGGTTGGCTAAAGGTGTTTGACACGCACTAAGGTTGCGGATTTTCTTAAGTTGAATAGTATGTTGTTGTTTAGTTGCAAAAAACGAATCTTCATGGGCTGTTGCTAAAAGATGATCGAGTTCAAACGGAAGTAGTTTCTCTCCTAATACATCATGTATGAATTTGAGGTGTTCTCCTAGGTGTTGTCTGTGTACGTACCATTTTTTGATTTCCAAGTCTAACCATTTTTGTTCGGCCAATTTGACTGCAGCTACAGCTTCTTTAGTTTGTGATTTGCACCTCACATTTAAGTAGTTTGGAAAAAAACCGAGTTTTCGGCATTTCTTATTAAACCATAAATGGTTAGAACACATTTTGGACTTTAACAAAGTTCTTTTGTACATAAGCACTAGTTGATGTAAGCTGTCTTTTTACATCTATACATATTCCTAAACTTTTAGATATATTACAAAAAAAAATATTGACCAGCTCCTTAAATTTACAAGAAGGTAAAGATTTGTTAAAATTAATCAATATTTGTTTAGAACAAAATTACTTTGGTTTTAATAATAGGTTTTACCAACAATTAGACGGTCTCCCTATGGGGTCTCCGCTATCACCGGTCCTCGTAGAAATATTTATGGCTCATTTCGAAGGAAACTGTCTTTATTGGAAAACTTAGAGATCAGAAAAGCTGTTTACAATAAATGTAATCTTGTAAATAACCAACTAGAATTAGTATCCCATAATTCTCCTTTAATTTTGTATAAATTATAACCTAATTGTACGAACATATTTTGTGTATTTAGTAATCTCTTGTACTCTCTAGATAATGGTCGAATCGACCGAAACAATATTGTCGAGACAATAAAAATTTCGTGAAACTTATTTGTTTTTTCATTTTTATCTTTGATTTGAAATGTTTCACAAAAAGGGCACTATTCAAAGTTCAAGTTTTATGGAAAAGGAATTGTTATGACGTCGGTGGAGCTCATAGCACTTGTGAGAATGTACTTTTATTGAACATTTTTCATTTCTAGTCTAAAGTATTCAAGCCTATTCTGTAACCTCCAATCGAATAGAAATGTTTGGAATCGAATAGAAGTGGTGCGGTAGAATCTAAATTGTACCAAATCAATATTCTGCAACTCCTAGGATCAAAATGTGTGGTAGAAATGCATTCCGACTGCATTAGGGCTGTCGGAATAACATTTCGATGTAGAAATCTCCAATCTCAAATATGCCCGGCTGTTTTAGCTCACTACCGGTTTTGTCGTTGCAGTGGCCGTATTGTAATTTTACTATTTTATCGAGCTACCTGACAAGAATTTTTACCTGCTGGACATCGGCGATGGATCTGTAAATTCTACTCTTAATAGAAATGCCTGTTAACTCCTAGGTTATATTAGAAGAAACAACTGTCAGTTAATTAATAAGGCTTATTTTCGAAAAGAAAATGCAACGTTGCCATCTTTTCAGCTACCGTCTAATAGAAATCAAACCTCTCGACTGACCGCCTCTTCTACTTCAGTTGCAGAATACCAAAAGTCGAAGTGGAATGGTGCTATAGAAGTGGATATGTTATAGTCAAAGATCGATATGCAGCCTCTTCGCGAAATAACTGGTTCATCCTAGGTTTGACCAGCGCCTTTCGGCAAACTACGAAATATATTCTAAATTCGGCCTTTAACTGATGTATTTTTAGTCAAACCTAGAAATACCTAAATTTTTAGTCAAACGTTGAAAGTAAAATAATCTGTTTCGGGCTTTGCCTAGTCTATCCTAGAAGCGACTAAGGCAAATTCGGTCACGCGTTAACTTGTACTGCACTTGTTACATGTTCAAACAGGTTTATACATGTTACCCTAACTCTTTGCGATATTCAAATAAATTCATTGGTTATTCCACATTTGTACTATGAACGTGCAGGTGTATAAGCTTAAAGATGAGTGAACCAAACTGTGTTGTGACTGAAAATGTGGATAAAGAAGCTTTAAAAGCGAACTTTACGAAGAAAATTAATAATTTAAATAAAGATAAGTGTTCATTTCATATTGAGAATAAACGGAAATATGAGGAGATTATCTGTGAAGTAGAATCTGCCAAAGTTGCTACCAAGAAAACTTCTTTACAGTATCGTCGTCTCAAACGATACGACGTTGTGTGTTTCGGAGACGAAAAAAAATTGATTAAGCCATTGTTCGATACAAAAAATATCCAATATTACGTTACAGACGACGAGTTATTTGAAGTGATTGATAGTGCTCATCACGAATGTGGTCATGGTGGTAGAGATCTCACAATTAAAGCCTTCAATAAAAAGTATGCAAATGTCACAAAAGAGTGCGTAAATTTTTATTTAGAATTATGCCAAACATGTCACAAGAAAAAAAGTCACCCTAAAAAGGGGCTAGTAGTTAAACCGTTATTATTTAAAGAGATTCACGCACGGGGACAAGTAGACCTTATAGACATGCAAACGTGTCGTGATTGTGATTACAAATATATTTTAAATTATCAAGATCATTTGACAAAATTTTTAATACTACGTCCACTACGTACAAAAACAGCACAGGAGATTGCTCACATTCTTCTTGATATTTTCTGTACTTTGGGTGCGCCTTCTGTGCTTCAATCAGACAATGGACGAGAATTTGCTAACCGTGTTGTAGAAGAATTAAAAGTTATGTGGCCCGAATTGTCCATAGTACATGGCAAACCACGTCATTCACAAAGTCAGGGAAGCATCG
This sequence comes from Agrilus cyanescens, assembly GCA_947389935.1. Taxonomy (NCBI): domain Eukaryota; kingdom Metazoa; phylum Arthropoda; class Insecta; order Coleoptera; family Buprestidae; genus Agrilus; species Agrilus cyanescens. The sequence continues at coordinate 7,628,743 of OX376713.1, read as the reverse complement.
AGCGTGCCAATCAAGATGTACAAAAAATATTGTATGCCTGGATGGACGACAATAAAACTAATCGCTGGGGTGAAGGCCTCCGATTTTGTCAACTACAAAAAAATTGCGCATACCATCAT
>OX376713.1:7459963-7628424 GCA_947389935.1 Agrilus cyanescens | reverse complement strand
CTCGCGATTTCGTATGCTCTCGTATAGCGCTTTTACTTTGTCGAAAAGTTCGCTTGTATACTCATAGTAGAAATTGTCGTCAAACGATTCTAAAAGGTCGTTTGCTTCTAAATGCCCGAAAAGTATCTCGATTGGTTTGAATTTTGTTTGTGAATGGATTGTCCTGTTGTATATGATTGCTGCATTCTCAAATGGCTGATTAATTATTACTTTGTTTTTGGAAGCTACCATTGTTTTTATAATTTCTAGTAATGTACTGTGTACTCTTTCTATTTGACCATTACTATTTGGGTGTAAGGGGTAATTAAATGGTGCTGGACTCTGTGCATTTTTAATAGGTCTTTAAATAAGGGATGATCGAATTGATTATCGGTAATAAGTAATTTTGGTAGTTTGATGTGCGAAAATAATTTTATATATGCGTCTATGATGTCAGGCATGTTCATAGAAGCTATTGGTTCGTACATAAAGAATTTGGAAAATAAATCCATAGCTGTTAAATATTTTTTATTACTCAGAGAAAATATGTCTATAAATACCGTTTGAAAGGGTTCTTTTGGAGTTGGAGTTAGTTTTAGCTTGTATTTAATCGGATTTCTTTCGTATTTCGCACATTGACACATTTTGCATTCGTTAACGTAATTTTGACAGTCGATTTGTATTTTGGGCCAATAATATTCTCTACTAATTTCGTTATTTAATTCCTGAGCTCCTCGATGGCTTGGCTCATGAATTTGTTTTAAGATTTCAATTTTTGCTGCATCATCGGTTATGTCTTATTGGTAAAAATGAATTTCACAGAATTATCAAAATTTTGGTTGATTAAAGTCGCTATTGTTTCGTACGGTTTATTATTCCGAAAATATAAAGCATTTATTACCTGTGGATTAGCATATTCGCGCAATAGGTTTATTACTTCGTTTTCGTAGTTACCTGGAGTTACATGAATTATATATCTTGTTTTGTCGAAAATTTGGGTCCTTGTTAAACTAGGAACTCTATAAAAGGAAAAGGAAAATTGCATCTTAAAGAAATTGAGGGGTTTTTCGGAAATAGGTAAAGTGGCATTCACGTTTTCGAGTTGCGAGTGTTGCGTCACTGTACTAGCAGGAATTTCAAATATTTGTTTAGAGTTTTCTTCATTCGGAAGTTTATCGTTAATATCTGCTAAATTGGGAGGTTTAATTTGAATGTCCGATAATATTTTAATTTTAGGTGGATCCAATTTAGTTACTTTAGGACACGCTTCTTCGGTATTAGTTTTTAACAAATCATCTAATTCGGAAAAGTCTGAACATTCTCGCACACTTACATCACCGGGATTGTTAAATAGTGATAGTAAGTCGTCCTGTTCCGTCTCGATGGGATGTGCTTCTAAACGCGAAAGAAAGTCTGCATTGGTTTTATTGCGTCCTTTTTTATATTTAATTTCGTAATCAAATTCCTCTAATTTGAGGCGCCATCGTACCAATTTCGAATTTGGCTCTTTCATATTAAATAACCATTGGAGTGGTTTATGATCCGAAATAATGTAAAATTTTCTACCGTATATATATGGCCCAAAATTTTGAGTTGCCCACACTATTGCCAAACATTCTTTTTCAATCGTTGAGTAGTTAATTTTGTGGTTATTCAAAGTCCTACTTATAAACATAATAGGTCTATCTTTTCCAATGGGACCTTGTGACAATATTGCTCCTATTCCAACATTTGAGGCATCTACGGTTACATTAAAAGATTGTCCAAAATCAGGATAAGCCAAAATTGGGGGGTTAATTAATAGTCGTTTAATTTGTTCGAATGAATTTAGAAATTCTGGTGTGTGTTCAACCTTTTGGTTCTTTCTTAAGCAATTTGTCATTGGTTTCGTTATAGTCGCAAAGTTTTTGATTAATTTCCTATAATAGCCCGAAAGTCCTAAAAAGGATTTAATTTGTCTAGGTGTTGTCGGAACTGGAATGTTTTTAATTTTTTCAATTAATTTTGGGTTTGGTTTAATGCCATCCGTGGTGATAAGATGACCCAGATATTGAATCTCTTTTAAACAAAATTCTGACTTTTCAATCTGCGCTTTAAATCTGTATTGTCGGAGTCTCTCAAAAACGGTTCTTAAATTTTGCATGTGTTCGTCGAAAGATTTTCCTAATATGATTATGTCGTCTAAGTAGACCAGACAAATTTTATTAATAAGACCTTTCAGTACATTGTTCATAACACGCGCAAAACAAGCCGGCGCATTTTTTAGACCGAATGGCATACGCAAGAAATGCCAATGACCACTTTCGGTTGAGAAGGCTGTTCTGTGCTGATCGCGAGGGTCGATTTCTATTTGGTGGTACCCACTCTTTAGATCTAATTTTGAGAAATAGTTCGAATCTCCTAACAAATCTAAGATGGACGTGATATTAGGTATCGGATATTTGTCCTCGATAGTTTTTTGATTTAATTTGCGAAAGTCAACAACCATTCGCCAATATTTCTTGCCGGATTTGTCGGGCTTTTTGGGCACCAGGAAGATGGGGGAACTATAAGGGGAATCACTTTCGGTTATAATATTTTGTCTTAGTAGCTCTTCGATTTGTTTGTTTATTTCCTCCTTTTGCACTTGAGGGAATCGATAAGGTTTCGTAAAAATAGGCATTTCGCAATTTACCGGTATTTGGTGTTTAGTCGCGCTGGCAAATGTTAAGATGTCTCCTTCATTATAAAAAATGTCATTGAACTCGTCAGCTAAATTTTGAATAATTTGTTTTCTTTGGGATGGTAAATGGTTTAAGTCTAATTTTACTGATTTAGTTATACCTATATTTTTGTGATGAATGTAAAGGTTACATAAATCCACTTCTCTCGTGTCCAACTGTTGGGCTTTGACAAACAAATTTGGGCAGATCTTACTTTTGGTACTATATATAGGAACTTCGCAGTGATGGTTATCTGCGATAGTGATAGTTTCGGGTATGGTAACGTTTTGAATTTGTTGTGGTGGATTAATACAACGCCCTTTTTGACTGGAACTTTCACTGTAGCGCAATTTAAATCATGTTTTTTGGGTAAATTTTGATAACGAACTAATGGATAATGGACACCGTTTAAAATAATGCTGCCTTTGTCATAATCAATCCTAGCCTTCATGGTTTCCAAGCTATCTGTTCCCAAGAGTGCATCGAACTGAGTGAAATTTGATAATAAAGAATTTTAGATACTGGTCCTTTTCGAATAAATCTACTATGACAGAATTTTGATGTTTACTTTGTGTAGTAATGGTTCGTAAGATGAATTTTTCATTGTTTATGTAATTTTTAAAATAAGACTTAGCCACATTCGGGGTTATCAGCGAATTTGTCGCGCCTGTGTAAATGAGAATTCTTAATGGGGGGTCCGAAATAATTATACAGGGTAAAGAACTAGTTAATGATTTCCCGAGGCATCCAAACGAAAATTTACTATGTCTGGATCGGGTTCCACGTCGTACACTTCATTATTATACGAATGTTCCCGTATAGTTTCATGAAGCATTTTGCTATCATCGAAAGTGCTATCGAAATTTTCATCTGCTTTGGGAAATCCATATTTTGTATTATAATTATTTTCGTGAATTTCGTCACCGGAGTCAAACTCTACTTCCGTAAAATTTAGGTTAGGTTGTCTCCAATTTCTGAAAGCTGTTGATTGGTAATTTGGTCTAGAATTACTCCTGTTCGAGAATGCTGGATTGGGTCTATTTTACGGTTGATTATTATTGTTATTATTATTACTATTACTAGGTTGTGTATTGGTTCTTGAAAATAAATAATTTTGGTTATTTGTTGAATTTTGATTAAAATTTGGAAATCGGGGCTGAGTTAATTGTACCTGCCTAGGTGTATTTTGGAAATTACCAGGTGAATTCCTAAAATTAGTATTCTGTTTGCTTTGATTAATATTTAATTGCCGAAAATTTTGGATAGGTGGTTTGAAATTTCCTGTATTAGTCGCTTTATAACGGGATGTTTTGCAACAAAATTCATTACCGTTGGTGTAGCTTCTGTTAATGTCGAGTGGTCTTTGACATCTAAAATTGTTTGTAGCATTGTAGGTGAATTCGTGTATAGTATTTCTAAAGCAGTTTGCTCATTAATTTGTTGATAAATTTCTTTTTTTCCTCTAGTTAATGTATTGTCCTGACAAATTTTGATGTTAAGTTGATTTTGTGCTATTTTAATTCTTTCTATGAAATTAGGTAAACTTTCATTTGGTTTAATTTTTAAATTGTTGTGCCAAAATCTTTTTGTCTGTATGATCGCCAAATTTATTCCTGAGCGCACCTTTAAGAGATGGCCAGTCTAAAAGATCAAATCTACATAACGCTAGGTCGTTAGCCTCTCCTGTTAACTTTGATCCTATCATGCAAAATACGTATTGATTTAAGGTATTATCATTACTGTTACCATATTTGTTATAATAACTATACACTCTAGCAATGAAAGTCTCTAGATTATTAGGGTTTCCATCAAATTTCGGCAATATTTCTCCATAATTTCTTGCAGCCGAAATGAGTTGTTCAGTGCTCGGTTGAGCAGCTGCTTCATTTTGATTATGTTTTGATTTGGCATTTCCAAATTTGTTATATTATCTCTAGGGAAACCTAAGAATCCTTCGTTTCCGAAACTAAGCGAATTAAACGAATTACTAAACTTATATCTATATCCTCACTACTATCGTTACTCTCGTTGAAATTACTCATACATTAATCTTTTAGATTGACAAAAATTGTAATCATGTGCCTAATCAGCGTAATTATTAGAAAAATCTTCTTCGCAAATTGATTAATTGAGCAATTTGACTTACTTTGAAGCTTATTCTGTTGTTTGGACGGGACTTGCTTGTTACCACAATCGCTTCTTCGGATGGGGAGACCCTGGATTTTCCGGGGTTGCTCCCTACGTTTGGGGAAGACCTCGTGAACTCACTAGGTTGTTTGGGGAGACCTCGATCCTTTACGGGGTTGCTCCTTTTACGACTCTGATACGATTTCACCTTGCACTTTGCACGATCAGGCCCGGCGGACACTTTCACTTTTCTTAAAGGAAGCTTTTATCCGCTCCTGACTGCGCCAGTTACGATTTTGGTTCGGAGAAACTTATTTTTTTTAAAGTTTATCTATTTATTTTTATTTAAAAATATTTATTAAAACCCTTGAAATTGTTTAATTGATTTTATTTCTCCAAAACACAAAAACGGGTCAATTTAAAATTACAACTTGTCTAGCAATGCACTATGTGCGTCAACTAATTACAAAAGATGGTAATTATAAAAGACCAAGAAACTATGTTCTACACATGTATTTATAAACCATCGAAAGAATGCGCGATGGTTACATCACGCCATATCGTATCACCGGATTATGAGTTTCCCATAAAGATGCACTTGCACTATCTGCATTATCAGCAACATTCTCGTAAAACATTCTATTAATAATTCGCCGTGGTAACTCGTTTCGATCACCAAGCTTTGTGATCCTTTTCAATGTGAAATATGATAAAATCTAGGGGATGAAAAACATGTGGTGATATCAAGACCCCTTTACAGAATAACCTTTAAAAAACCATGAGGTTTAGTTTGAAGAGCTAACATCCACTTAACTTGTTTATAATTTTATTCAATATGTTTTAATATCTTTAATTATTTTAAAATTTCTAAACCATCAATGTAATTCTCACTCTTCATAATTATTTGTTAAAGTTTTAAAATTGGTGTAGTTAATATAAATTCCCATTCAACGCAAACCTCATGGTTTTTTAAAGGTTATTTTGTAAAGGGGTCTTGATATCACCACATGTTTTTCATCCCCTAGATTTTATCATATTTCACATTGAAAAGGATCACAAAGCTTGGTGATCGAAACGTCTGTAATTATTTTGTTATGATCTCTAATAAATGAATGGTTTAGATCGGTTGGCATCTTATTTAAATATTTCGATACATAACATGCCGGCAGCCTTGAACGGTTCACGTTCAATATAAAATAAAATAAAAAAACTATTGATAACGAAATGATAAAAGTTCAGTTAAAACACGTCACTCATATATAGCGGGCACATATCTTTTTGTGGTTCTTTTATACACTCCACTTTGAGTTTTCACTGTTGCGACATGGACTACACCATCGTCGCCTGGAAATGACACTACACGTCCCAGGAGCCACGTAGATGGGGGAAGATTTTCATCTTTAAGGATAACGAGAACTCCAGGTTGAATAATTTCCTTCTTGGAAGTCTGATATTTGGTACGCAACTTTATCTGGTTAACATATTCTTTATTGCTTTTTGAATGTGTTCCCAAGTAGGCAATTTGTTTCCAGATATGGTTTGGATGTCTTTTTCAGGAAGATAAGTTAATGAATCGCTGATGAGGAAATGATTAGAAATCAAAGCTGCAAGGTCATTGGGTTCTTTACTGTTAAACTGCTCAAACGTAAACAAAGGGTTCTTTGTAACCCTAATTAGATGGTATTTAAATGACCTAACAGCTGCCTCCCATAAACCGCCAAAATGTGGAGACTCCGCCGATATGAAATGCCAGGTAACGTTTTGGTTTGCTAGGGACTTCTGAATTACTTTGTTATTATCTTCAGCTTCAAAAAAGGATTGAATGACTGATATTTTGTTGCTTGCCCCTAAAAAATTTATGGCGTTAACAGAATATATATAACCAGCGGTGCGTAAGGTGATTCAGTGACGGTTAGATTGACAGGTAGGTAGGAGAAATCATTATCACAGCAATAAATAGAAGAGCGAATAATATTGTTGGACCAAATCATAAATAACCACGTCTCACCCCTATTAATTTGCAACTATTGGAAACTACCCTTCACCTCCACCTCCTGGCTGATAACCACCGCCCCGAGTGGGATACGCTTTGCCACTGCGCATTTTATGATTTATGGCCTTTGAATCTCCTACATCGCCGCTTGCTGTACTAAGTACACAAAATTCTACGAATGATATTGTAGTGTTCGTGGGTTTATTAGATTTATTTTTACAGACTTAAGTACAGGAATAACAATTTGTATACACTAACTTAAATATTAAACTTAAACACTATTTATTTATCACTAAACTTAGATTGTTATTTATTTACAATTGATGCAATTATATGCGCGTCTTTATTTATTTGGTTTGTCACTACTATCACCGTCGATTTACTACTCACTAACTTGGCGAACGTCTCTTCACTTTTATAGCATCCATAGAAAAAGTCGGCAAAAATCTGGAGTATTTGAAGCGTCGAAAATTGTTTACATTTATGCAAACCGCTTAATTGCTTTCTTAGAAAGCAGGTACGAGTTTCACGTTTACAAACACGACGCACACACTGCCGAAACCGGTCGCGGCTAGTCAAGGTGGCCCGTAACACGCACAAATGTACCTGATCTCACACAAGTATACTCGAGTTCGCTACAATATGAAAACAAATATACACAAAAACACCGAAGGATACATAACAAGTGCTACACAATAGTAAGAGCTGAAATCATTTTATGTATCAGACACCTAATATAATGAAATAAAAGAGACATATAAAGGCAGGTTGATCGCGAGTATGCCAAAGCCCCAACTAATCAGGTTGATATCGAATTACTCGAGGACCAGCCCTAGACCACTTATGTGTCTACGGGAATATTTACTAACATTTATATACTGCTTATATGTCTACGATACTGTTCCCTGCACAAAAATTCCTCAAACTCAAATAGGGCAGTTGTTTAAAGGCTACGTTTGTGAGTGAAAATGCGTTCCGATTAAAGGGTGAGTTTATTCACTTAGCGTTCATCCTTTTACTATTAATGCCCGACATTTGAATTATATTCTCAATTTACTTTTGCACGTCCATTATTTGTGATAATTGCTCAATGTTAATAATTCGTATGGGCGCAGCTTAAATACGAATCAGAGAAGTCACAATGCGAGTCTGCCCTTTGTGACAGCTTCTCTTGTAGGTACTTGTTAATTTACGGTATTCACTTGCTACTCTCCGAAAACTATTAGCCTTTTGTCTTAGCCCAACCAAATAAAGGGACCATTACATGCGAAAATATTACTAACTCCCTTATAGAAGTCTACTTGCATGGAATCGGAGTATTTTCCATAACACCAAAATGCAGACGTTTTACACCCGAAACTGTTTTGGTGTCATACTTCAATGAAATTGAAAGTTTTACAAGCTACTTTCCCTCAATCAACGTCGCAGAAGACAACTGTTGCATTCAACAGAAATTATCTCAAAGTGAATGTCTCCACTCCGCTTGACCGACATCGATTTAAACCGCATAAGGACAGCTAAACATCAATTGCAACAATTTGATGAAATACTTCAAGCCAACATCAATAAACCATTCATGACCAGATATGATAGATGGTATAATGTCGTTATTGCTAGCATTATAGTAATTATTCTAACTAGGACTAGTATATTACTGCTGTTGTCCTTATTCCTGATCGTGTTTTAAATATTTTAAGTGAAGCAATTTCCAAAATAGTTTCGCGAGTGTTGTACAAAAATTATGTATTTGCCTAAACAGTAATAATCGTGATAGTTTCGGAAATGACATAAGCGTAGGTGAACCTACAATTCGTCTCAGTGATCTTAATAACCAAAATCATTCGGTATCTCTCCATTCAAGAAGAAATATCAATGATGTACTATCGTATTCTTCATCAGCTACAGGATCGCGAAAAATGAATAAAGACAAAGGTGTTAGATACTATTTAAGTTATTGCCGTTTGGTTATTTTTTTATTTATTTCATTATTTACAATAATCAAAACTCTTAGTCGGAGGGTGTGTTAGGATCCATCCCGTATTGTAACAATTTAGATTATATGCAAAAGAATTATGTCACTATATGTACGCATTGGTATATATGCATTAGTATATATGACACTGTTCACCGACGGACGTTTTTATCAAGGAATCGCTAGCTGACAGAGACAATTCATTGTAGTTTAATTTATAATCTTATTCAGCGACAAACACTCTTATTTCGGAAGCACTTGATGTTGTTAGACATGTCCCAACATGTTCATCTTAATAATCAATTTATTATATCTCTTTCTGATAGAGACTTTTATTTCACAAACACTTCCGAATTGGTGTCAATCGGTAAATACTATTATTTCCAAAATGTCACGTACGCCGAAGACGGCAACTTCACAAAGAAATGTAATTGCAAACATAATTCGCGCAACACTTGTTGAGTGATGGGGGAATCTGTATAAAAGTGTCTTTCTGCAGGTTACGTAGTTAGTTCCTTTTTAAACTCCGTAAGTTTAGTTGTGGTATCCAACTTCTTTCAGTTGGGTCCTAAACTCATTTTGATGTGGTTCGCTGATCAATGTTAATTTATTATCAAGTATTAAAGATTGACAGGCACGTAGGCGGAAACATTATCACGGCAATAAATAGAACAGCGAATTATATTGTCGGACGCAATTGTAAATAACCACGTCTCATCCCTATTAATTTTTTAACTATTTGAAACTACCCTCTGCCTCCACCTCCTGGCTGATAACCCCCGCCCCGAGTGGGCTACGCTACGCTTTACCAATGCGCATCTTATGATTTATGGCTTTTGAATCTCCTAAATCACCGCTTGTAGTGGTTTTACAACTTGCCTGTTAGCAAAGTTTTTAGAGTATACCTTCTATAGAATATATCAAAGGGCGTTGTCTCGTCATTTGGTTCAGCAAACACACGGTAGAATTGCGACACAAAATTAGTGCAATTAAAAGGGTTAAAACACATGGTTAGGTGTTATGTTAGTACTAGTGCATACGATTGGCAGTTAATTAACGCAATTATTTTATTAGTTTTTAACGTCATGGGTGTCTAAACCATTACGCGTAGTAGACTTACATGATAGCACCATAGATAAGATAGCACTTGAAACCACACAGTGTCGCTAAACTAAATCAGCACACATGCATGTAACCGTACATGCTCTCTAACTACTGCATTGTCACGTTTTCTTTCTTGCGATTTTCATAAGCGAACATTTAAAAACTAAGCACAGGCTAATTTTACGTATAATGTTTATTAATTAAAATTCTATAGCATACAATTTTTTAAGAAAAATCTGAATACTAGGTTTTTAGTTATGGCTTAAGATGTGGTGCCTGAGGTAACTCAATATAGGGATGATGTGTATAAAAGTTGCAATACTCTAGCTCCCTGCAATTACGTAGTGCGTTGCTTTTAGCGTCGAAGTACCCTGTATTAGTAAGATAAACGAAGAAAGGAGGTGCGACAGTTTTATTAGGGAGTTTGCCACAAACAATGTCTACTACGGAAGTATAATTAGCAAAAGTACCAAAAATACACTCGTAGTGAGCATCTTTTGATTTTATTGGTTTGTGTCATTTGTTTTTTGCTGATGACGCTTGTATAGAGCAGACATATTCATATTCTTTAATGCAGTATTAAAGTGGCTGAAAATAGATTATCGAGCAAAAGATCAATAAATGTACATACGGGAAACTATAAGAAGTTGGTTTTTTTTTACAGAAAATAATCAAAGATACAGTGTTGGTATAATTAAAGTGTTGTAAATTCTTAAGAAATGTTGGTAGCGTTCAGGAAAATCGACGAAGGTTTTTTGAACCACACTAATCAATATATTATTCAATTCTTTTTGTTTTTCCAATTCGGGATTGATAGTTTTATCCGAACAGTATAGAATATACGGCTGCTTTCCTTTAGATAGATCTAGATAGAAGCCGAGTTTCTTTTGTTTGGTCAAGACAACACCAAGACTCTGCAAAACGTTTTATTTTTTATCTCATTATACAATACAATTAAGTGTATTTGAAGTAGGTACCTACCTTTTCGTTTTCAGTCTCGGCAATCTCAACATCATTTTTTATTCTTTCAATTTCATTCTTGATTTTCTCAACTTCCTCTTCAATTTGTGTTATTTTCAGACGGGATCTTTCAACTTCTTCCTCTGTCTTCTGCAAGTCTGCCAAAACTTCTTCAATTTCCTATAAAAAAACAAGGTAATGTATATTTTTTTATCATAAGTACACTATTATGAATCATTTATTAATGAAAACACAATACTTTCTTTAATTATTAAACCAGGTGCTAAATAAATTATTTCGTGTACTACGTATCACTTAAAATCAATCTGGTTTTAGGGATATGCCCCTTTTAAAATATTGCTGTCTAAGGCAGTTTTATTGCTAACTGACACTACCAATTGAATTAAACGTGTTGGCCAGCTCCTAAAGAGATAAGTCAAGTAGGTGACCATGAAATATCAGCGTTGTAGTAACTATGTAAATGCAATGCAATGCGTTTGACTGACAAGTAGGTATATGCGAACGTAGCATATGCGAATAAAATGAAATTTAGACCATTTACAAACAGGAACAGTTAGCTCTCGGTTGACCTTGACATGTATTTCCATTTACGAACCGAGTGCAATAGAAAATTCCGATATAGTAATTAGTATGTGGATAATTTTACGTAGAATCTTGTAAAGCCTGTCTAAACTTGGATGATGGTACATAGCATCTAACAAATTTTAGTGAGTGCGATCACTTCCTGCCGTCAATGGTGGTGTATAGCTTTTAACCTTACACCCCTGCCACACTGCTCATCGCGCTGCTCATCGCTCTACTCCTCACGCTGACGTAATGTTGCCCTCGCTGGCCACACACCTCTACTCGCGCAATTAATCGCGACGCTCCGCATTTAGTGGTTTCTTGCGTTGCAACATGGATGTTGAAACTGTGGCAGCGTGCGCGCTATGCATATTTAGTATTGCTAATTACATCAATGTCATAAAACAAAATACACGTAAATAACTGGCTCCGCAGCCAACAAATCAATAAATATTAATGTTTTTTGGTTCGTCCATTCAACCGGCGGCGACATGATTTTATTAAAAATTTTTTTCAAAAATTTACGCGTGATGGGGTACCTACTACTCCTTCGAACGCTCCAATAATAGTAAATAATAATAGAACTAGTAATAAGTTCGCGCGATTATGTGGCCAGTCACTCGCACTCATATTGCCGGCCCTTTGACTCGTGCCCAAAATACCGACAAAAACAGGGAGCGGTGGGTATGACGAGGAGCATGACGTGCGGCAATACGAGTAATCTTGCCACACTACATCTCTGCCTCCTTTCCACGGTACTTCCCATGCCACTCGACGAGTGTGTGGCAGGGGCATAACACATGTCGATGATGCATAATTTTGATATTTTTTATTTCAAATGGCCTAAAAAGCATGCAATATACTTCTTGTCAACTAATAACTAAAACAAGTTGTTCAGAAATGCAACTTCAATGACGCACTTTCTATTTCGCTAAATTTTCTAGAAAAAAAGAAACGCGAGGCTTAAGTAATGGTTTAGTTCCTGTTCGTTAAATATTTATGGAGCATGCTATAATCAAATACAAACATTTGCACAAGTATAATTTGTTCTCTTATATACTAAACACCAAAATTCTCAATTAATAGAAATGAGTGTAATATATCTGACATTGCAAAGACATAAAATTGATGTGTCCGTCGACCAAACGACCATATGCCGAAAAAATTACCTAATTGTTTAGACGATAAATATCGATGTAATTTCAGTCTATTAACCCATTGAATAGATACTTAACATTAAATTACGGCAATTAGTAAATAATTCAATAAATAAAAATCAACAAAAAGTCAACGCAGCAAGGCCCACTGCGATGTAAACAAAGATCATCTAACATTTCCGCCATTTTTGAAAATAAGTAGTTAGTCTTTTATTATTAAAAAGGGCTAAATATGGACTACTTCATAAACCCAAAGCCAACTGTGATTTTCATTTAAAGAAATTAATGTTCATTTATTTCCGATAAAACTGGAAAATGAAAAACGCCCTGTATCTCGGCTGACAGAGAAGAAACTGTTTTTTACATTAAACATTTCTCAAAAATCGAACCCATGACATGGCAGTCGATTTTGCTCTATCAAGTCAGGAAATAGGATTTTCCTGTCAAAACAGACCAATTTGGACCACTGTGTATATCGGTTGAGCAAAAATTGATGAATTTAAATGTAATTCTGTTTAACTTACTTTCGTTATTATCTTTTCCAAAAAATATATGTGATTCGCTTTTTTGCATAACCATTTAATAATGGGGATGGGGTAGGTGTTGGTAGTGGGGGTGTTGTTGGAATTGGATAGATGTTGGGGAAGGCAAATAAGTTATCACTGTTATTTATTTAATGTCAAAATATTAAAAAATGCGTGTTTTGAGCTTTCGACAGTTACCTATGCGGCGAAAGCCGTGATAGATACACAAAAATAGCGTCAAGACCATTTTTTGTAAACAATTATCTTTTCTACAAAAACGTAGGGGCAGCATCTGTTAACAGATGGAAAGTGAAGCGCTACAATTACTCTCTTAAAAGTCGACAGTTTTCGCCCCTTAATCAAAATGCAGTGTTCAGCGTAGTTTTAATTAATATTTAAAACAAATATGTTTATCAATATAGAATTTTTAAAAATTGCACAATATTCAGAAACCGCAGGAGAACATTTCCCGACACAAAATTCAAAATATTGAATTATTGATTTTTCCTACAATTCTGATGGAATTTCTATATTTATGTACCTTGTTCCTTTATTTTACGCCCTCATATTTCATGTATATAGGAGCACGTTTTACTGAAAATTCATAACTGATCGAAAATCCCGCTCTAAAAAATTGCTCTCAGTTTAAATTTTTTTTTCAACGCTTAGAAAGTTGGAAGAATGGTTTTTGGTTTCTTATAAGCCGATTTTGATGTTGTGAATATGAAAAGATACTTCGCTTTCGTATTGTAAGGAGCGTGTATGTGTTCGAGAGCGGCGACGAGTTCCGGGAGCAGATAAGCGGAGTTCTGAGAATACCGGCGTCGGTCGGCGCTTTGAGGCCATAAATAAAACGAACACAATAGGAGCTCGAGTAAATTCTACTAGGTCATTCCCGATCTTTCTTAAATTATTCGTTGTCTCTATAAATACTTGTTGACGTGGTCAGTGACAAGAGTTTACAGTAACTTCCGAACGAGTAATATAAACACCGAACTACGATATACAGAGTGATATAAATACGCATTTTCCTTGTCGTATAAATAAGTTGTTAAATTGTTATTAGTGTTTAAGTGTTAAATAAATAGTTGTAAATAAATATCCGTTAAATAAATAAGTTAAACTAGAAAACTCGTTAAAGTATAATCACTGAAAGCTAATTTTGCCAACAACCAACAGTAATTAATGGAAATCACTTGACTTATACCTTTCGACTGTCAATTTCGCTCATCATCCAGAAAATATTTAATGACTATTAAAAATGAAATATTTAATAGTGGCGTATTAAATATTTCATTGTTAACAGCGTATGGTGTTAGGGATTTTTATTATTACAACATCATCAGCAAAAGCACATTCGGAAATGAACACTGGTTGTAGATGTCTATAACCCATATGTAACTTTTTAATTCCGTTTTGACATTTTTTCATTATATCATCCATGAATATTGTGAAAAGTACTGGACTCATAACTCCTCCTTGTCTTAATCCTTCTGTTGTTATAAATTCTTCTGATTGGCCATTATGACTTATTACGTAGTTTCTGTTGTGTTTGTATAAGCTTTCTATTGCTTTTCTTAATTTTGGATCTACTCCTCTATTTTCCAAGCTTTTCCATATTCTCCCTCGTGGTACTTTGTCGAACGCTTTCTCTAAATCAATAAATGCCAAAAATGCTTTCTTATTTACTTCTTGTAATTTGGCCGTTATTTGTTTAAGCGTAAATATATGATCTTGTACGCTACGCCCTTTACGAAATCCACACTGTGCTTCTGATAATGTCGGTTCTACAATTTTTCTTAATTTGTTTTCCAAGATTTCTTCGTAAATTTTTAGTGGTACACTTAGCAGTGTTATTCCTCTGTAGTTATTAAATTGCTTGCTGTCCCCTTTTTTATATATTGGTATTATTTGGCCTATTTCCCAGTCTTTCGGTATTTTTTCTTCTTGCTAGATCTTGTTTGACAACATCAGTAACATTTCTTTACCATCTTCTCCCATTTTCTTAATCATTTCCGCTGTTATTTTGTCGTCTCCTGGTGCTTAACCGTTCTTAAATTTCTAATAGCTTCATTCATCTCTTCTTCTGTTATATTTATTTCCTGTTCATTCATTTGATTCTTCCTCATTTCTGTCTTTTCGTTTGCGTTGTCATCTTGATGTCCTATATTGTCGATTTCTTGTCCACCTAATAGTTCTTGAAAGTGTTCTTTCCATCTTCGCAGTATATCATTTGTGTTAGTAAGTATTTTTCCTGTACTACTTTTTATTGTCTGTGTTGCTTTCGGTTTGTTATCTCTTAGCTTTTTTAGCACATTGTAAAAGAGTTTCTGATTTTCTTTACTGCTAGTTTCTAATTTTTCACCAAATTCTTTCCATGATTTTTCTTTCGCTTCATTTATCAATTGTTTCACCTTTATTCTTTGGAGTTTATATTCTTCATATTTATTTTGTGTTTTATTTGTTAAATATTTCTGCCATAATTGTTTTTTCAGTTTCACTTCTTCTCTTATTGTTTCATTCCACCATGCTGTTTTTTTATTACTTTTACCTATTATATTGGTTCCACAAGCTTCTTTCGTCGCATTTATTATTAATGCCTTTACATTTTCCCACATTTCTTCTGCTGTCATTTTAGTCCATTGCCATTTTATATGTTGTATTTTATTTCTTACTATTGTTTCATATTTCCTGGTTACTTTTTCATCTTGTAGTCTATATGTTTTTATAACTTCTTTTTTTGTTGTTCTTTCTGTATTTTTTTTCTTCTTGGACTGTATTTATTGTTTTTATTTTACCCAGGAGTAAAAAATGATCATTGTAGATTTCGGCACCTCTTCTCACTCTAACGTCCTTCACTGCTTTTCTATCTTATTTTTCAACTAACATGTAGTCTATTATTGATCTTTCTTCACTGCTTGGCACTACTCTGGTATACTTGTGTATGTCTTTATGCTTATAGAATGTATTAGTTACTATAAGATTATTTACTGTACAGTAGTCGATTAGTCTGTCACCGTTGTTATTTCTCTCTACTTCTCCTTATTTTCCTATTACTGATTCCCCTATGTTTTTTCGTATACCCACTCTACTGTTGAAGTCTCCAGCCACAATAATTTTCCCTTTACTTGTTTCTGTAACTAATGAAAGATCGTTCCAGAATTTATCTTTCATTTCTTTTGTCTCATTTTCGTTTGGTCCATAAACAGCTATCAGCGTGATCATTTCAGTGTTAATCATAGATTCTAGCGTTAGTATTCTTTCTGTCCATCCCTTCCAATTTGTGATATTTCTTATATGTTTCCTGTTTATTATACATCCTACCCCCTCTGCTGCTCTACTATTTTCGGATACCCCAGTATATATTAGTAAATGGCCCTCACTTAATTCCATTTCCCCTTGTCCTCTTTTCTTTGTTTCCGCTATTACCAATACGTCTATTCCTATATTGTTTATTTCATAGATGATTTCATTTTCTTTTCCATTTAAGCTCTTAATATTCCATACCCCTAGTTTCCATATATTGTCATCTTTTTTCCTGTATCTAATTTCCAAAGTCTCGCGAGGTCCTTTTCTTTCCTTTTCGTCATATGTTTTCCGTTCAGCTTATTTAACAAATTTAGTTTTTTGATTCTTCTTGTGAAGTTGCTTTTTTTAAATCTTGAGATTCGTTGCACCACGTCCATTTTTCATTATCGATTATTAAGTATTTGTAATCAATTTTCGTTTTTCTTCCGTTTTTCCGTTCTTCCTCGATCTTTCGCTTATTTTCTTTTGAACGGTTCTCTCTCTGAAGGTGAGATCGCTGGAAATGTATACTTTTCTATCTTTAATATTGTTTAGGATGGGCTTAGCTTTCATTATGTTAATTTTTTGTTCTTGCGTTTCTAGGGTTGCCACACAAGTTGTTGTTCATTTTTTGACCATTGTAAGTTTCACATTTAGTTTTAAATGCGTTTATAAAAATTCCTCAACTTTTATTTTGATATTCTTTTCGTTGATTATTTGTAGATTTAGTTCAGCCACAATGATATTATTCTTTTTTTGCTTTCTCTTCATTTTCTAATCTCCATTCAATATTTTCTAGCGCTTTAATTTTATTTCCCATGGTAGCAATTTCTGCTTTTAAATTGTGATTTTCTTGTCTCAGAGCTTTTAGTTCGTTCCTGTACTCGATGTTTTCTTTCCTTAATTCTTTTATGTCCCTCATCACTTCTAACAGCATTTTATGCAATTCTTCAATTTCTGTTGGAATCCTACTCTTCTTCTTGCTTCTCTTGATAGGCGATTCTTCCTCACTTCTTTTCCTCTTTGTATCGTCTGTAGAGTATCCGTCCACACTTGTATAGCTCATTCATACAGTTTTTAAAAGTACAATAGGTAATTAGGTCAATTGTCTATATTTTCGCCGTGTCGTTATTTGCACAAAACTCACGTGTTACTCGGGTCAATAACTCGCGGAAACTACACGTGGCTATTTACTGTGTCTCAACTGGTTTTGTTTAACAATAAGATTATGTATTCATTTAATTAATTTTATCAAATAACTTCGGTTTTATCGGAACTGTTTTAATTGTCACTTTGGCTTTGAATTTTGTAATTTGTCGATAGTGTATGTTTTACTCGTGTTGATCCAAATTTGGATTTTCAATACGGAGCTACTTCACACACGTCTATACCGTACCACAGTCACGCTCGAACTCCTTCCACATTAATTTGTGGTAATTTTAAGTTGCCTCTTGAATTGATTTCATATTAAATGTTTAATGTCATCAATAACCTAATAAGTACTACAAAAAGATAAATTATTCAACTAATGATGTTATCCATTGTTTGCCTGATGATGACTGGGATTGGCGACCGAAACGCCGCATAATTAGAATAACTTTAATAATGCAAGAACAAAAAAGCCAATAACCAACGACTGTTAATTAATAATCAATTTATATAGTTTTTGACAAACACGGGTGCCGCAGTGTAAAATTGGGTGCCACAAAATCAGTAATTATACAAAACGGGTGCCTCAAGTTCAGAATATACCTATATATACATATGTATATGTATATGCATATGTGCACAGCATCACCGCAGGACCTAATTTTGACCTAAAAGTTCTGCAATTGTCTTGATTTTGCATCAGTGTTTGAGTAATCAGCACATATTTAAGTCAGATTCTAAGCTGATTCAGATCTAATTTTAGGTCAAAATCACTTTAAATTATTTCGACTCTGGGCGTTACCATCGTAAGAGAAGACCAGAATGCCGATGACGTAATAGCTAGGTATGATCGTGATAGTAGGCTCATGCATCGTGCTTGTGGTATGCGGCGATACACTACCTCAATATTCGAATAAATCAACAAACGACTACAACTAATCGCATTTTACAATAGACAAGGAAGACAAATACACGAAATGAAGAAGCTCAAAAGCAGCATGAAGGGTTGGTTTCCGCGCCCAACATATACATATTTTTGATCAGTATGACCAATTCTACAACATACTTTTTTTTTCAAGAAAATCGGAGGGGAGTCAGCTATTGTGCATAATTACCTTAGATTGTTGTTATCAAACAAAATTTAACAGATACAATCAATGAATCATCATACCTTACATTCTAAGGTAATTTATTACCTTCGTAATAAATAAGGGTCAATTTTGAAATTAATGGAAAGTAAATGTAACGAAAAAGGAATATTGCATCGCTTTACACTCGCCATTCTTTAATATTGGATGTTCAGAAAGCAAATGGCTATATTTTTTCGAAAAATGTTTATATTAACAGTAGGTACGTTTAACTTCATTGTATTAAGGAAGCTACTATTTATTTAATCATAAATATTTATTTTAAAACCTAAAACGAATTTTGATCTGTTATTGTAGATTCAACTAATGATCTAAATTCAACTTGTTATTTCCGCAGTAGCATTTTTGATATAATTTTACGTCAGTCTGAAATTTTTACCTAACTTATTTATTACCAGGTGAATCTTTATGTTTAAGAATACCTAATAAAGTTTTTATTTTTAATGTTTAATTTATTAATGGTACTTTCTTTTTGAATGTCTTTGTGCCTTTGTCTCACTTCTTCCAATTTTCGTTCAAAATTCATTCTTGTTTGATCCACTGCTCCTTTTGTTCTTCTTTCACGTGCCTCCGCAGTACTAACAATTGCTTCTCTTCGCGACAGACAATGTTGCAAATCGTGCAACAGTTTGGCCTGGGCCTTCTTTAATTCACTCAGCCTCACCTAACAGTAATAAAGAACGTTTCTTTACTGTATGTAATTAAATATTAAACTAAATATATAAAGAACAATGTTTACCTGCATTCGATGAATCTCGAACTTCATGGTACCTACTTCACCTTCTTCGCCCTGCTCTTCTTTGATTTGCTTTTTAAGTTGTAAGACCATAATAAGTCTTTTTTCCCACACTAAACTTTCACGGTTCGCTTCAATTAGCTCTTCACTAACTGTTTGCTTTTCTTTTTCAATTTCTGTACAATTTGATTCTAAATTTAAAAGTTCCATTTCGGCAGCCTATAAATATGAGAAATTATCGACAAAATACGTAGTTTGTTTACCAAAATACGTTAATAAATACTTATATCCTTTAACTATAAAATAGCATATCCGTGTAAATTGATATTATTAAAAATTATACAGCATAGATGTTGAGCACAGTGGAGGAGAAACGTTTAGAATGTTGTGCTATAAGTGAACAGGTAAATGATAAAAATATGCTGAACTGAAAAAACAATTATGAAGAGGTATTAGAAAAGGTAGAAGAGAATATAGCGTATACGACAGTGTGAAAGTAGGTCAGAAAATAAGGGATACACAGGTAGGCTGGTCTACGTTAGATACGTATTAGATACAGAAATTGTGTGTTTACAAACAAAAAGAATATAAGCTGTGACTAAGTTTTTGGCAAAGATTGTATCATAGTAAAGAGAAATAAACGTGCAAGCTGAAGAGTTCATGATGATGATAATGGATTTGTTCCTTAAGGGTCTACGATAGTAATCGTAATTGTTAAATCAACCACATTAGGAGTGCGTTGAGTAAATTGTTGCTTGTTACTTGTCTCACCTCTAATTGGGAAACGTACTCGTTTTCTTTGAAAATTATATCTTTGTCTAAATTATTCTTGTTTCCACGAAGATTATTATTTTTTTCGTTTAACGTGGTAAGGCGATTAAGCATGACCGTTGTATTTTTATCTATTTTGTCAGATTCATTTTTATACCCATCCAGTTCGTCTCCAATTTTCAAATTCTTTTGAGTGAGAAGCATTATTTCTAAAAAAAAAACATAGAAAGGCAGACACAAACAAATTTGTTAAATTCTTAACAAAAATGAATAACACATATCTTTTAAGAAATACTACGTAAAACTGACAATTAGTAGTTATGAAAAATTTAGACAATCCGAACAAAAATAATTGGAAAATTTGGATTTTAACCAAAAACTCGACAAACCTGTTAATGTTGGGATAATCCGGATTACAATTAATCCGTATTAATCCGTAGTCTTCGACCAAAAACTCTAGTCTAGTCTAGGAACTGGATTTTTATAAATATTACAAATTGTATTTTACTTTTAAACAGACCGGTGATAAATTCGTTTATAGACGGCTTGCATAAATAAGACAATACACAGCGCTAAGGGCATATCCAGGATTTTTTTTTCTGTATGTATGTACTGTGATGTAAGCTCCACTGTCTAGAGGGGGAGGCACGTGCCTCTGTGCCCCTTTAAATCCGCCCAAGCACACCGCAATGCATGCATAACACGAATAAATAATCATCATGAACGTTCCATATTCATCTAGCTAAATCATCGTCATCCGCGTTATATATTAAAATCATCCGGGTAATTGAATTCGACCGACAAGCGGACGGATAAATTATCTGATAAGCGTAGTCGGTAACTTGATGACAGAATTCCTTCGAATTAAAAAATAGTCATGCGCGTTAAAATCTTTAAATACTTACTACATATACATAGAACGTAGAACAATGAACACGTTCACAATTAGATTTATTCCTATACGAATTCGAACGATAGCCGAGCCGATTACTGTTTCATTTTTCGTTTCACTTTCCAATTTGTTTATTATACATGCGTGTTACGTGATGCCCATTCGCAATAATAATGCATAAAGGTATTTCATGTTCGTAATACGTATTCCGATGATTATTTTGAATATCATTTTAATCCGACTCCTCATTCATCATCCGAATATATACATTAAAAGCTAAACCTAACCTAGAGTACACTCAAAACCAATTTGACAAGTGCGAGTTGCACTCGCGTGGGGATAGTACCTATAGTTTTGTCAATTTGGACCATAATATACCTGAAACACGCGGCATAAAGATGGCACTTGAAGGGTTGAAAGAGGAGTTAAAAGCAATCCAAGAAGAAATAAAGAGCCTATAAGAACCGATGAATATGAGAGTAGAAGAAAAGATATGTAAGATTAGAAATGAGATGGAATGGAAGCTTGAAGAAAGAGAAATTTAGCTAGATAAAAAACTGCATACGAGGATTGAAGCTTTGGAGAGCCAAATGGAAGAAATTGAAAAAGCGAAGGCCACCCTCTGCCATGGGGACTAACGATTCCGGAGCAAGGGCAGCAAAGATAACACCTGGGAAAAGAATCCTCATCCGTTTACCTGAAACAGTTTGGAATAACAGCAGAAGCAAATGCATGGACAGATACAGAGAAAGCAACAAATCCGATAATTTGATTATGAGGGGAGGCACTGGAATAACATAGTCTCAACAATTTGAATCCGATGTGGAACACCTCGTACAGTTAGCGTACCCCTCTGCAGCACTAGAGTTCATTGACAACTAGCAGTGCAAATATGCGTCGATGGAGTAAGGGACACCGATCTACAACAGGCCCTCAGATTAGCACGTCATAGGTTAGACTCCAAGCGAAGCACTGTTACATGGTTTAGAATTCGTAGCAAGCTTCAAGGGGCATGTACGCGTGCGCCAAGCAGAAATCGACGACGGCGCAGTTATAGTGGAGGGTATCGTGCCTCTCACTGAAGTGGTTATTGGAATTCAAGAACCCGGAAGGACATATTTTACGCTGGCTGCAACGACTTCAGGAATGCAAGTTTGGCATTGAGCATCGTCCAGGCAAACAATACAGTAACACAGACGCCCTATCCCGAAGATCTTGTGCGGAGAACTGCAAATAATGTTCATCTGTAGAGGAGGAAGAAGAACTAACATCGACCAACTGTAATCTTACCACCGTCCAGTCCGAAGGGACTTGGGAAGATCGTCAACCGGCCGAAGATTGGCCTAATTGTGAAATGGATAGAACTCGGAATTGTAAGACCATCATAGGCAGATTTGAGCCACCTTACTCCGGCAATAAGCAGTTACTGGGTCCAGTGGAACTCTTACCTTACACAACGGCATTCTAAAAAGAAGTTGGGAAAGTTCGGATGGTACGAGGAACAAGTGGTACTTCCGAAGAACATATTTCAGAAATCCTTACGTTACGAAGACACTGAGAAAGCTACGCGAACGATTATATTGGCTACGAAGTAGAAGCGATGTAGAAAACTTGTGCAGGAAATGTTAGACGTGCCCCGCCAGTAAGGGACCGAAGACGAGAATGTCGTGGGCGAAAGCAGCAGTGCAACGTAGGGGCATTCGCAGTCGACGTAGCTGACGGGTTCTGGTAACAAATACATCTTGGTCATCATGGATTACATTTGTACGTGGCCCGAAGCATTCGCAATACCAAATCAGGAAAAACACACCATTGCCGAAATGCTTCTATATAACAGGATTAGTTGCTATGGGGTGCCACTGGAGTTGCATTCAGATCAAGGCAGGAACTTTGAGTCAGTTGTGTTCAAGAAGGTCATCGAGCTATTGGGCATCACCAATACAACCACCACGCCGTTACATCCTCAGTCTGATGGAATGGTAGAACAATTAGCGCTCTGCAGGAGCGACGATCGGTGATGGGTGGTGATTACGTGGTGAGCAAAAGTGAAGTGATTAAGAAGGCGGACAGAAAATGATAAGAATTGTGTTAAGTAAATTGTTGGAAGTTATAGAAGTGTGTATAAAGCGATAAATAGAGTTGTTTAAATAAATATCAAAGTAGTAAATACAGCATATGTTACTGAATGTCGCTTCCGTTTGAAAATGTTACTTCCGTCTGAAAAAGATTTAAGTTATTTGCCATATCGCGCCTAAAGAAGTTTTACTCCCAAAACAATGCTAACTGCAAAAGCTGCTTGTGGATTATTCCAGAATTCTCGTTGTTATTTCACAAAATTCATTCCGTCGATTGAAGGCGTCTTCTGATAACTTACTCCTAAACGGATATTAGATACTATATAAGGATAAAATTTTGTATTGCGCAAAGCTTTATTCACCGACGCCTTGCATATGCTCAAATTCCTGCCTATTTGATACTATGGCGATAGAAAGCTATCTTGAATAGCAAGCAATACGTTCATTTGATCATCCGCCGACTAAGATAGGTAGTCGACCTTAGTGATCGGTAAAATCTGTTATTTTAAAATAAGAGTTGTTTTTTTTTTAAATCGCAGTTAACAATAACATTTGGAAAATAACAGGTCACTAACTGTTTTAATATTTCAAGCAATAACGTTTGACTAGTCAAGTCTCTCAAATGAGCCATACGACTCACTGATATCTTATACCTTTAGTCGACGTGACTTTGGCCAATCATTTACATTCATGACTCTCGAACGTATATAGCAATCTATGCTGACCATACACTTTGATATCTGGCTGTTAAAATATGTTTTATTGAACAGAGCACTAACCAGATCAAAAGTTCTTTTGCTATCACCATTAGGATGTGAATTTGATCAATCTAGCTAAGACGATTAGGCGTTTCAAAAAAATTCTCAAGATAACTATAACCATAATTACTTCTTAAAAATTCTGCGAAGTAAAGGAAAATACAAGATAAAGGCACTATAAAAACAAAACGGTAACCCAATCAATTAACAGATACGATAGAGAAGTTATGAAAATAAATTCAGGACAATTCAGAGTTAAGAAAGCAAAACGGGGAGAACCGTACACTGCAATAATAAACATGTTTGCAAGAACAAAAAATAATTAGACAGCAGACAAATACTAGTGGTAACGTACGTTTCCTCTCTTCTTTTATACAAATTACAACACGTAATATTCATTAGGTTATTTTATCCTTTAGTTTTTGTACTCATGCAATTGGTGGCAATGCCAGAAATAAATTTGTCTAGTTTTTGATTAAAAGTGGAACTTTTCTTTCATTTGAATTATTTGAATTGTATGAAAACCATAACACGGTTTGAGTTATTTTATAATAATTATAATTATACCCTACGTTTTTTCATAACATTTATGTCTCGTAGTTGTTGTTGCCGTTTCTGTGTAAGACTGACGATATACGTTTGCTCTCTTAACCAATATCGTTCTATTTTTTTGATTTCTTCATGTGTATTAACCAGATTTTTTTCCAATGTCTGAATTTTTAATTCCAGTGGCGATAAATCAACTCCCTAAGGCAATATACCTATTGTATTTTTCGTGACCCAACCTGATGATCATCACGTACCCCTGTTTGTTGCAAAATTGTTTCGATTTTCTTGTTCAAAATGTTAATTTCGCGTCGTTTTCTTAAAAATTGTCCGTCAATTTCATTGCGTTGCTCTCTGTTTCTCTTTATTTCGGCCTCGTATGAATCCTGTTCCTGTTCTACTTCGTTAATGGTTTGCTGAATTTTCTCGATAAAGTATTTTTGAGTTTCAATTTCCATTAAAATCTTCGCATTCAAATTTTCACTGTTTGCCAAACTGACGTCCTGGAAGTGTTCAATGTTCGATGTTCATACGATTATGAAGTTTTGCAATTTTTGTTATAAGATTGCGTGTGGACGAAATTAGAATCTGACGTACGACACGTAGTCTCTTTTGTGCAATCATTCATCGTACATCGTGCTAATCAACTGAACATATGTTAGAAGAAGGGGTTTCTAATTGACTACGATGATGATGCATACGCAATCTAATAATAAAAATCGTATATATACGATAGTGATTAGTGAGGCACCTACGTTACATTTCGCGATTGATATGCATATTCTGAAAATAATAATTTTTGTCTTTTACAGAACAAGCGCAGCATATTCATTTACAAACTTGTAAGTATGTAAACAGGTGTAAAGGCGCGCAACAGCAAAATATAACGACTGCACCTTTATTATAAACATATTGTTTTTTATAAACAACTTTTAAACCACTTACAAGATCTCTATTTTTATCCTTGATTTCTCTTAACAATTTCTGTAAATATTTTGATGCTTTATCATTTGTGATTTGATTTTCTAGTATAATCAAAATCTGATTATCCAGTTCTCCTTTTTGATAATCAAGGGCTTCTATGTTACGTCGAAGATTTGCATCAACTTGTTCCTTTTCTGCATTTTCCTTAAAATATGTTTTTTAAATAGAAACCTTTAGCAATTTAGTAATTATTTACGGCTTTAATTAAATCAACGTCTTTGTCAGTTTGCTCAATTATTCTATTCAACAACGCTATTTGTTCATCAAATTCGAATTTTTTATTGTACTCTGTATCTAGCCGCTTCGAATAATTCAGGACATCTAGTACAACACGATCTTTAAACATACTAAGTTCTTCACTACGTTGCATCTCTTTTACTCCCAATTTTTTTACAGCTTCGATTTCTGCTAAAATGGAACGAAGGTTCTCCGACTTTTTTCTGTAAGACGCAAGCAAATATTCATCTCATTATAGGATTAACAGCTTAATATAGCGAGATATTTAATAACATCAATTTTTAGTACATTAGTGGAAATTAATTCAGACCATGCAATGCATGATCCGTGTTCCCTACGTACCTACTCTTCATAATTCTATACAACTTTTAATTGAATCATCTTTTTATTAAACCTACACTAAATGAGTGACAAAACAAACTGCATTAAATAAATTTATGAATTTTTACTCACTCTAATTCATTTTCCATAGAACTATACACTTTATCTCGGTAACTGATAGCAACCAGAAGGGAATTCCAAGAGTGCATAAGACATCTGTGTTCGTTATTGAACGTTTCTAAATCGACATTGGCCAGTGCGATTTCGTCCGCTAGTTTCTCCCTTTCTTCCTCTTTTACTCTTATTTGCATATCCATAGTTTCAATATCGCCTTCCAATCTCCATATTTCCTTCAAGAGTTTGTAGATAAATGCATCCTGCGCTCGTTTTTCTGCGGCTGTTTTAAGTTTTTCTTTTCTGGATTTTTCAAATATTGTTTGATTTACTGCCAATTCCGATTCGACGGTTTCTTCCCATCTTGACAATTGTAAGTGAAGTAAGTCAACTGCTTCTAACTCTCTTCGTAGCCCTATTTCTAAAGCCATAGAAAATAATTAACAGTTAAATTACATATACCTATCATTCTTGTGCATAATCTAGTCAATGACAACAATTTGCATTTCTATATCATATTTTACGTCAGTATTCATTTTTCTTGTTTTTTTTTTTCAAATAGCATAAATCCGGCGCAATATGAAAAAATAAAAAACAAAAACATGCAGATTGGTCCAGTTTTCAATTTTTTACTGCCAAAACCAGGTGACTGCGATTCTATATATTTACCCAAGTTTTTAATGTAATTCATTATTTCAGTCCAGATTCTAACCCAAATCCCTAATACTATTGACCCGTCTCCGGTGGGATTAAAAATAGAGAATATCCAGTGCCTGGCAAAGCCGTAAGTCGTAACGCTGGGGCTGAATGGAATTAACGTTAGGGATGCGGAAAGGATTTAAATAAAGAATGAATTTATTATTTACTAAAGAAAACTCATAACACCAAATTAAAAAATTGTCGGTAGTACGCGCGCACCGGCACTTTCTTCTACAGCCTATCTGTACAAAGGACCCTTAAGTTCCATGTTGAAAGATCCATCATTTGATCGGAATACTGAATACACTGTCATTTACTTGTTACAACAAATGGTACAAACTTTTAGTCACCTTCCGTTTCTGCTTCGTGTAATTTTGCTTTAGCCTCTCTATACTCATTGATAGCCCTCCCCAAGTCGTGTTCAACCTGTTCTTTTGCTGCCATTACATTTTGTAATTGCTCTTCTGAAAGTTTTAGCTCCTCTTGTTGCTTATTAAGATGCTGCTGTACTTCATAAACCTCGACCCCCAATTTTTCACGTTCTGAATTTAACTTTTTCGTTCCAGATACCTAAATTGATTAATATCTTAAGTAACTGCGCAATGACAAATTATTTATCTTCTAATATATAAAATTCTCGTGTCACAGTGTTTGTTACCGTACTCCTCCGAAACGGTTTGACCGATTTTTATGAAATTTTATCTGCATATTCGGGAGGTCTGAGAATCGGCTACTATCTATTTTTCATACCCCTAACTGATAAGGATTATCCACCCCTAACATTTTTTTTTTAATTTTTTGGACAAAAATCTTTTTTTACGATTTTTATAATGTGGCAGTAAAAAATACATACAACCCTAAATTTTCACCATTCCATCACCAACCCCTATTTTTTAATAGTTGTTGTAGTAATTCAATCATTTTTCATCCCGCTCGATAACTGATCAATTAGGGATCTTTACTACTACCCGTGCGAAGCCGGGACGGACCGCTAGTTTTATATATAAATTAGTGCACTGCATATGTTCATTTGGTGATTTTAGGTATGACATTGTAGGTTCATATTATTATTCAGTAATTTAATCAGGTGTTGAACTGATAACCCAAAAAGAAAACCCAGTAGCGGCATTATACACAAACTTGTTTTGAGGCGAGTTACTTTTAACAAGCACGTGGACGGTCGATGAAGCCCAAAGAAATATATTAAAAGTATTTATGATATAATAGGTAATTTGGCAAAATATGTGAAAATAGTGCCTATAGAAAACATTAGAAATGAATGCCCCAAGCCACAACGAGTAGAAGAACAAAGGGAGTTTCGAAAATCATTATTGAATAGAGACATAAGATGTGGGGCGTCTTTTGAAGTATATCCGCATATGTCGGAAAAATGCGAATGTCAAGATATGAAGAAGTGGAAGTGCGTGTCCAGACAGTCTTTGTATTGGCCACTTTGCAACGACTAATTATTACTGCTTTTTAAAACCCTTTTTAAATCCATTTTAAATATATCCATTGAGAAATTGTTAATGCGCTACGGAGTTAACTTATACTAATCGTAAGTTGCATTAGTCTTTCTGTATCCCTGATAATAAATTCCGTAACATTAAATGCACATCAAATTTTTAATAACTCACCAACTCAAAAACTTCACTTTTTAATGTTTCGATTTGTTTCAAGAGATGTTCCTCAAGAGCCTTTTGAAATTTCTCCAGAAGCGGATTATCAGGAGATAGTAAAGTTTCTTCGGTAATGTTTTCTTGTTCTTCCTCTATTCTTTCTTCTTCTTCTTCTGGCCACAAACATTCTGGGCTTTCCTCTTCTTCAACTTGTGCGTGTTCATCGTCATTGATGCTATAAGATCATCTGATCACTAATATACACAATAGAATATACAGATACAGACTGCTTGAATACAATACACCATTATGGATTTCTCATATATACAGGGTGTCCATTGAGCGTACATAGCGGCTGTATCTCGACAGCGGTAAGGCTGACAAACTTCGAAAAAAAACCTTAGGAGTTAAATTGGCAAAATAAATGGCTGGAAATTATTTTCAAGGTCGAATTTGCACCGTTAGGGTGCGTAACCGCAAACGCGAAAAACAAAACTGGGAAAGTTGGGCGATTAGCTAGAAATTTTAAAACGTCGGTTAAGAGCCTACGTAATGCTACATCTTTTTTCTTTCTGACATTTTTTCATATCTGTCGTTTTAAAAGAAGGAGAGGCCAATGTATTTTCCAATTTTTATATTTTAATATCTGAAACATTTAACCGATTTGAATATTTTTGGACTCTATTGAAAGAGCATGCCATGGTCTTTTCAAGTATATTGTTTAACTTCAAATCGGTGAACTAGAGGGCGTTTTTTGCACTGATAGCGTATTTTCGTGTTTTTTGGAAAAAAATTAAATGCAACGGTACCATTTGGTTGACAGACACCTGCGCATCAATTAACGTTTTGAACAAGTTCTAAGCCTGGACAAAAAGCGAAGAAAGGCAAAGCGTGTTAGAAATTTTCAGCCTTATTAATAGACGATAGTAGTTACTACTAGCAACCCATTAGTGGCCATTAAATATCTTAGTAGCGCAAATCCCCGTCTTTAAGAGGGAATAACGCTCTAAACATAACCTCTGAACATGTCAGAGTATGACAGAAGGCAAAGAATACAGAAGGCTATTTCTCTTAAATGAAGAAAGCGTAGAAGAAATGATATACCAATCTCGAGAATTGCACGACCTGTGAATGGCGAATGAGAGGGAACACCATCATCAACGTTTAGAATTATTGAAATTTAAATGTAAAAAAGAAAACAACCATAATTGCCGTACTTTTCTCATGTTTCGTCGAGTTAAATTCTTTTTATTAAACAAATAAAATTGTCTGAGAAAGATACAATGTATGTAATTTCAAAAAGCCGCCACCCACGCAAAGGAGCACATACATAATTACTCTTACAAATTAATAGATATATAAAATCCCTTTCGATTTAAAAACATTAGAAGATTTACACCACTTGGACTGCAACGAGGTATACAGGGTGTTACTGATATAACTGCGGATATTTAAGGAGGTGATAGGGCAGTAGAAAATAAGAAAATTAAGCAAAACTTCGCAGGTCCTAAAGTTTACCGTTTTCGAGAAAAACGTATGTGAAAATACAGGCAAAACCGAGTACGGTCCTGTGTAAAACGTGTCCTCGATTGACCTGGTCGTGTGTAGTGGCAACGCTGTCTTCACACAGCTGACGGTGAATGAGGTTACTCGGTTACTGTAACCACTGTAACGTAAACAAGTGTGTTCGAAAATGGCGTTTAGTTCATCAGAATTTTGTGACAGTTGCCAAATGTGTTGCTTAAGTCAAAGCGAAAACGCACAGGACCGTATTCAAATTAATTCATGTTAAGATGTTTTTCAAAAATTTTGAAAATTTTTTTGTTTCTTCACCGCGCTGCTGTAGTGACCATTCGATTACATATTGCATCTAGTTGACACCCTCCAAAAATCCGTATTTATATCAGAACCACCCTGTATACAATGTTATGTTACGTTTATTGCGTCATAGTAGATATTTGATAACAAACGGTTGACCTCGCAACGACGCCTTACAGACGGCATAAATGCACGTGTGAGAAAAATAAAGACTTCTTAGTTATTTATCGGAACTAGTTTATATTGTTTATGTCAAAATCTTTCATCTTTAACTTGAAACCCTCACAAACACTTTGGATAACTCACACTTCACCACAACCGCAATGACAATTAACTATTCAAAACTTAAAAGTAAAAAGTATTGTACATAAATACCGATTTTCTTTATAAACACCCTGTACAAATTATGAAGCTCGGTTTTGGCAGGAGGTTAGACTTAAATCTCTGCTACTTCCGGTAAAAACTAAAAATTTAAGTACTTTGAGTCACTTTTTGGTAATTTAATGATTTTTTATCTTTAATTTTAGCTTTTTCCTCATTAATTTGAAGTAATTTGTAGATGGTACTTGAATTTAATTTAATTATCGTTTGGGTTGTGATACTTAAATGCACCATTCCATTTAATATAACAAATGCTTCCGCAATCGAATTCGATTTTTAAAGGTGTTCCAATACGTTGTATTTTCTATTTTATCTTAGTTTTCAGTTGTAGGATTTTAATTTTTTTAGTAGTTTGATTAAAATCTACCTACTAGGTATATAGTCAACAAAAGTTAATCTTGCCAATAACCTCAGATGCATATAGGGAGAGAGAATTATGTCCAAGCACAGCCAAAAATAGCAAAACGTACATACAATTTTGATTCATGAAAGCAAATACACATAGGTGTATGTGGCTCAGGTGGGTTTTCCCGTGATAATTGCCGTTACGTGACCAGAGAAATTCGTAGATATTAGTTTAATGGAGTACCAGATTTTTGACCATTAGGAATCTGTTAATTACACCACGATGTTTCATTCTCAAGATTATCCCGCCAATTTTTCCCTGCAAGAAGTGGTTCAGCTTGGTACGAAAACCAAATAATCTAAATCAACACAATGTCGACTGTGGCAGAACAGTAGCAGCCGTATATACAGGATGTTCCACTTAAGCGTATTTATTTCATAGCTGGCTTAATATTACAAATAGGAAAAAAAAATTTAAATAAAGGTTTCATCCAATTTGTATCTTCACTTCAAAAAATTATTTCTATTTATACAGGATGTTCTATTACGCCAGGGTGATACCAAACTTTATTTTTTTAAATGGAACACCCTGTATATTTTTATGAATTAAGCGATTAATTTAAAGGATAGTTTGATGACAATACATTGTATCCTACTGTTGCCGTTTGGGAGTTATCTCGTCATTTTGAAAAAATATGACGCTTGCGGCGCTCTCTAAAATCCACTGTATCTCCGAAACCAAATTAAATAAAAGCCGCGCCATTTAAAAAATGGGTAATGGTTTCACATCATTCGAAAATTTGCATTAATTTTTTTGAGAAATCAAATAAAATGATGTGATTTTTGAAAACTTAAGTCAAGGAGAACTTGATTTCTTTACATGGATCATTGTTTTTTGCACTTTATTAAAAAAAATTAATTCAGCGATAGTCGCTGTGGAGATCTTGAGATATAATCTTCGCTCTCGTCATCCAGATGAAGATGTTAGCAGCAGATGCCGACGCAAACGTAGTTCATGTGTTACCAGCGGCGAGTGATGGTCAGATTGACAGGTAGGTAAGCGGAAACATTGTCACCGCAATAAATAGAAGACCGAATAATATTGTTGGACCAAACCATAAATAACCACGTCTCATCCCTATTAATTTGCAACAATTTGAAAATACCCTCCACCTCCACCTCATGGCTGAAAACCCCCGCCCCGAGTGGGCTACGCTTTGCCACTGCGCATCTTATGATTTATGGCTTTTGAATCTCCTAAGACGCCGCTTATTATAATAGAATATGATCTGCAAGCCCGAACCTTAGATTTAAGGGTGTTTGGAACCTTTAATTCGCCTATACCAAAGCAATGTTAACTTTCTGCAACTACAGCGGAAAATTGAATCGATAGAATTACAAAATTTTTGTACCAATCGATTCAGTATGAACATTTCTATCGACTCTCGTGCCAACTTTTTCAGAAAAATGCTTTTTTCCCTCAATAAAAAATGAAAACTCGTCGTGAATGTACGTACTCTTGACAATATGACATTTTCTAAAATTCTGGGCACGACAATCTTTTTGCTCTGTCTTCGTAGGTACCCAAATATTGTAACAGGTTTTTATCAGGTTTTACGTTTTATTTCAGCTACTGCAGAAAGCAGGTAAAAGCACTGAAATTGTAAATCATCCTTTCATAAAATTTGCAGATGGTTTGTAGGCGGAGACTAATGATTAAAATTTGAAACTTGGATACTAGCGCCTCGTAGCGGATTTAGTTTTCTATAATAGGTTCCAAACACCTTTAATGATTCCGGCCAGAAGAATATTATTATAGTCCGGGAGGCAGCGTTGCAAATCACACAATCATTTCAGATTGATTAATTCATATTGAAATCAAATGTTTATTAACATTCATATAGTGTTACGAAAGTCAGCAGGCTCAAAAAGGGTGGACGAGCGGGATAAAAAATTTCGATTGTGTAAAAATAAAAAAATCCAAAAACGTGTTCATAAAAATGTCAGCAAACCACTCATTGCGGGTAAAGTTGTCGGCAGGGGGGTAAAAGCTGCTGAGTAGCCATTCAATCTCAGTAAAAGGCAATCAAATGTAATATTTGGCTGACAATTATTCCACCCTTAAATATTCTGCTGACCCTTTTTTTCAATATACTATATCGTTTAAACTAACTCTATCATTAACTTTAAACGGCCTGAATTTGATTTTATTAGAAAAATCATTATTTATATCCTTTCTGTCTTATAGCATATAGGATTTAAATGATTTTCGCGAGTTGACTGACAATTATTCCTCTCTTAAATATTCTGGTCACCTTTTTTTTTAAATTAATATATTGTTTAAACTAACTCTATTATTCATACGTTAATGTGAATTAAATATTTGAACTACAAATTACCTCAAATGAATGAGGAAAAATTCTATTATTAATTAATTTATTTAATTAGTTATTCTCTATTATCCGTTTCAAATTACTTTTAATTGACATTTATCAAAATCATAGTTATTTTTTCATGGTTATGCAGTAATCTCTGAAATGTGATCAAAAAAATATTTTTGTCGTTTTCATACTCAGACGTTGAGAAATTCTTGCATTTCTTACTTGTGCATTTCTACATGAACCACCTGAGCTCTTACCTATACCGTTATAACAGAGGTTGGCAATCTTCAATCACTCAATCACTCTTATTGTTGAGGGGTATTTTACGTAGTCGCCTAACTTAACATGTTATCTTAGTTCAGTTTTGACTTCCAACGCGCTTGCTTGTCGAAAGTTCGAAATGGTGAGAGATAAAATCGTTTCGTGTGTTTTGTTTAAAATAAAGAATGAAACTCTTAATTTGTTCGCTGATAATATTTTAAAACGGTGCAATGATATTTTGGTTATTCGAAGAGAACCTAATTTATCAATGAGTGATTCAAAAGTTCCTACAGACATAAACGAGTATCAACAACAAAAAAGCCTACAATTTGAGATGTGAATCGATGAATTTGGTTCATTAGCTTAAAATGGGATTTTTTTAAAATGTTAATAACAAATGCAAACCTTTACGACGCCTAAACAATCGCTGTATGTCGGGGTACACTTAAGCAATTTCAATGTTTTTTAGCTCGAAAATTATGAACACTAGTATTAATTAGTCAATAGAAGATATTGAATTTTCGCTTATTTCTTGGTGAAACATTTTTAATAGTCACAAAGATAGAAAAACACTTGGTACTGTTCCACAATATATTTCATAATTTCTGTTACAAATGTTTCGGCTTTTACATCATTTTCAAAGAGTAGATATTTATCGACTAAGGTACATATTTCATTTAACAAAATTTATAACAACCTAATCTATTGTAATTTTGAAAGGGAGCAATTTCCAAATTCTATTTGATCATTTGTGATATGCTAACCCTTTAATAGAGCCATATTTGTATAGCCTTCCAAAAAACCACAAAAAAGATTTCTCCATGCGACCTATTGTATCCTACCTAAATGCACCTGCATATAAACTTTGTAAAATACTGTCTAACTGTTTACCTGACCTTATTAATTTTCATTCCAAATACGCCATAAAAAAATCGGTTCAACTAATTAATCATCTAAAAAAGTTGAAGTTACCTGCTAATAGTATCCTTTTTTCATTTGATGTGGTTAATCTATTCCCCTCCATTCCCACAAAAGAACTTCAAAAGATTATAGAATTACACTGTCAAAATTTAAATTTAAACAATCAGTTAAAAAAAGAAATCTTACTAGCCACCTCTACTTGTATGAAACAAAGTTATTTTAAGTTCAACGATAAGATATACACCAATACAACGGCTTACCAATGGGATCTCCCTTATCACCTTTACATAGCGAAATATTTTTAGCATATCTAGAAAACCAAATTTTCTCTTATAAACACCCATTAACTAATCATGTCTTTCATTGGGCCAGGTACGTCGATGATATCTTTTACATTTGGATTGGTAAAAAAGAAGAAATTGATTCGTTCCAAAACTTTATTAACTACTTCTATACGAACATAAATTTTACATCGGAAATAGAAAACAACAATTCTTTAAATTTTTTGGATATTACTATCACAAAAACCCAAGAGTCTTTACAATTTAATATATTCAGAAAACCGACTTTTACTGATACCCTCATGCATGCCAATTCCAATCAATCAAAAAACATTAAATTAAGCTCATTTAACTGTTTTGTCCACCGCTCACTCACAATACCTTTAAACAAAATCAATTTTGATAAAGAAGTTTCAATATTCAAAGTTCTAGCCAAAAATAATGGTTATGAAGAAAATCTAATAGACCAACTTATATATATAAAAACGAAAAAAATTAATGCAACTAAAACTCTACTCAGCTGCAAATGAAAAAGATATCAGACAATACTAATAATAATAAAAAATTCTGTTCCATAAATTATGTTCCAAAAATATCCGATAAAATTTGCAATAGGTTAAAAGAACTAAACTTCTCTCCCATATCCGCCAATAAAAACAATTTGGGAAAAATACTAGTGAATAATAAACAAAAAACAGATATTCTAGATAAAAATGGTGTGTACCGAATCAATTGTAAAAACTGCGATGCCTATTATATTGGCCAAACAGGTATAGAGCTCTTAAAAAACGCATTGAAGAACTTGAAAGATCTATAAAGAATAGTAAAAAATGTACAGGGATAGCAGACCATTATATAAATTTTAACCATTCACTAGATTCCCAAAAAGTAAAACTCCTTTATTTTCAAAACAAAGGTAAACGGCTTAATTTCCTTGAAATAGCAGAAATAAATACGGCTCTATTAAAGGGTCATCACAAATGATTAAATAGAATTTGGAAATTCCCCCCCTTTGTTAGCTGAAATATGTACCTTAGTCGATAAATATCTGCTCTTTGAAAATGGTGTAAAAGCCGAAACAATTGTAGGAGAAATTATTAAATATATTGTGGAACAGTACCAAGTGTTTTTCTATCTTTGTGACTATTAATTAGTCACTTTAAATAAAATTAAATCGCAGTATTTTTAAATCCTATTACCAAAATACTTTTAAGTTTTTTATGATTATTTCATATTTGTAACTTAATATTAGTAGCTATATTAATCATGATTGTTTTAATTATCATTCAAAGATTTTTTTTACTTGTTATTTGAATTGTATTTATTAATAAGCAAATAAATGCTTGAATGATTACTCGATGGGAGAATAAAGAAACATAAATAGACGAATGTTTTGTTTCTTTAATGGAAGGGTATGAAGGAGTTGAACACACCCACATGCATATAACCAGCGGCGCGTATGCAGATTCAGTGACGGTCAGATTGACAGGTAGGTAGGTGGAAACATTTAGTACAACAATAAATAGAAGAGCGAATAATATTGTTGGACCAAATCATAAATAACCACGTCTCACCCTTATTAATTTGCAACTATTTGAAATTACCCTCTATCTTCAGCTCCTGGCTGATAACCCCAGCCCCGAGTGGGCTACACTTTCCCACTGCGCATCTTATGATTTATGGCTTTTGAATCTCCTAAGACGCCGCTTATTATATATGTGTTCTTCTTCGGGACAACGATACTAAAATTTTAATCGAATCGGAGAGATGGGGGTAAAAGCATACAACTACCCATGCATGCCCCAAACAATAACCCAACATAACTTAAGGTAATTAGTTACAATTAAACATATGATAGACATTAACTCATTTAAGTAAATATTAAAATCACATTAAAACTATCGTATAGTAGTATCATTCAGTGTGAGCTTGCATTAATGAAAAAATGACGTAGGTACGCGAAAGGGAAAACTATGTTAGTTCAACAATTCGTCCGATCGAATACTTCCGACAATTTCCAAATGGTTATGTTTATGGCTGTCAAAATGCGGTCATTTATATTAATTTAGTTATCAATTAATTAATTTAATCTTGTTGGTATAAATAAAATATTGTTGTTGGTTATTGACAAGATTAGATTTTATTGATCTTATTAATTTAATTAGTTTAAAAATCCACAATTACTTATAAAAAGGGATGTATATAGCCTCTCCACTAATTATTTCTTCTAAGTTTTTAATAAATAAGCCATTTTGAGCCACTTTCCATAAAGAAAAACCTATTTTTCATAGAGATCGCGATGCGGAAGTTTTACCCTTTTAATCCCTATTAAAAAACCAATGGGGTTTTTCATGCCATATCAAGGGCAACATTTGTGCAAAATTTCGCCGCAATCGGAGGTGACCGCTATTCGGTACTACAGGCTTATTTGTTTTTGATGTTAGTATAGACGGTCGAACGTTGCTTAATTATTCATCAGCAGTAGTTGATTATTGGCGAGATTAGCTTTGATAAATGAAATATTTTGACGTGACGTAGCCGGTAGGTCGTTGACAGTTAGTAAGATCTGCAATGCTTAGAAAAATTCACAAAACGCTCACTTCATTTTAAGTAATGCACGCTTATGTACAACCTATTTACTTACGTATTTGTAATTTCTATAAAACGTAATGTCTTCTCGTGTTCTTTGCCTTTTCTCTCACTATCACCGGAAATAGACATCTTTTTATAAAGTAAATAATATGACTGAAAAGCTATTTTATTACATATGTTTTAGGATCACTATAGCAACAGATATTGACCTAGCACCCATCTAGCACCTCACTGTAACGCAGCAACAAACGTTTTGAAACGACTCCATACTTTCTTATTCATCGCTAAATTTTTTATACATGAATAATAATTAGGTTTTGTGGTAAAAAAAGCTCACTAAAATTCTACAGTACTTAAACCGATTGTGCCATAATTTCTAGGATAATTTGTAGATAAAAAGAATAAACAAAAAATCATACTATTGTTGAGGTTCGGTGGGCATTTTAATTAAAGAAATTGCTTTTTTATTTTTTTGCTTATATTTTGAAAATAGACAAATGGGACGGATTACAGCCAATTTGCAAAAATTACGACTTGCAAACAATTAAGAAATCTGCATAATGTTTTTTTCAGAAGTTCAATTGGACGATTCCCTCTCTAGAAAATTTGAAAAACATTACAAGATGGTTCTTCTAAATTCATATCAAAGGTTATTTACAATATTAGGATATGGTATTGCGACAAATTAAGGCTAATGATCTGCACTTTGAAAAATTGCGCAAAATAAGCAATTTAAGAAATCATTTGCCTAGTTAACGGAAGTAATTCAATTTTAATTTTGCAAAATTATTGACTACAATCTCCCTGTTTTAGCTTTTATAACAGAGCTCTTGAAATGTACTAAACATGACCCCAAAACGAGCGCGATAAGCATCAACGACGCGGCTATAACCCACGGTTTTGCTGTCACCAACTGTTGCTGCCGAGTTGAACCGTTTTGCTTTTTATAATAAT
The DNA here is from genome assembly GCA_947389935.1 of Agrilus cyanescens. NCBI lineage: Eukaryota > Metazoa > Arthropoda > Insecta > Coleoptera > Buprestidae > Agrilus > Agrilus cyanescens. Next base: position 7,590,050 of record OX376713.1, on the reverse strand, counting down.
TCAACAGGTCTATTAAAATCACTAAGATACTGGAATTGTAGACCATGATATTTACATTTAGAAACCGTTTTCATTCTCTCTGCAAATATGGTGTCATAAACACAATAAAGACCTATATTATTTATCGTGTAATTTTTTATTTAATCTTGCTCAAAAGTATATTTGGGATATTTTAGAGATCGCAGGAGACGAATGTAGGTATTATGAAACTTTCGAAATTCAAATCGGGTAAAAAAATTTGTAACGGTGTGATGAAGTTTAAGAGACTTTATAAAATGGTTTTACAATTACTTCAGATTCGCATAAAAATATTATATGAGAAAGATAAAATAAAATTGTTAAATTATCCATTTAATAGTTTAATTAGTCGGTTCTAAAGAGGATGTAAATAAAACTGACTAGCTCGAGTATTGACAACCGATGATCTTTATTATAATTAAGATACCTATCATTGACCAGCACGCCGGCATTAACGGCACGCCGTTAGTATTTTTAATTGTCAAAATATTAATAGTTTAAATAAAAATAAAATCACTGAAATAAAATGGATTTAAATTCATGGTAACTATTTTGATTATTATAAAAAGAAAAAGAAATAGTTTCTATTATGCTTTAAGATAATATTAAATGTTTTGTACATAGAGGATAGGGCCTTTCACCTATTTATTATTATAGTAAAAATCATTGTGTAATTTAAATTATTACAGCATAAAAAAAACACATTACAGTGCAATATAATTTTAATTTGTACAATTGCAATTACTTTGAATAAAAATGAATATTGCCGCATGTTTATTTTAAACAGTTAAATAATATTTTGTGGAATTTTTATTTAGGTTATTTAATACGGAGCAAATTTTCATTATTATGCAGCTGACTAAAATGACAAACCTTCCTGTCTCATAAGAATTTGCACAATTAAAATTATTACGGCAATACAAATAAAAAAGTTATAATTATCTATAACGTAATTTTTATACACTAATTTTCATTGTCATAATAATTGCTTCAAATAAATTTCAGTTGGATATCGAGGTAAAATATATGTCTCTAAGCTAGTGGTTTGTAATTTAAAAAAGTACAATTAAAATAGTTTATAAGAAAAATGTAAAGGATCTGGCAAACAAAATTCATGTATAATTCGAATTCAGTGAATTTCCATTAAGTACATAATTTTATTTCCAGCTATTTTCATTATATTGTATTTTTAAATTGTTGTAAGTCACATGTTATTTAAAATGAATTAAAATTATCTATATAGATAATAACAAAACCACACTAAAAAAACCACCCCCAAAACCAACCCCTCAAAAAACAACTACCAAAAAACTACCCCCAAAAATACCACCCCCAAAAAAAAACCTCAAAAAAACACCCCCTAAAAACAACACCCAAAAAAAAACTACCAAAAAACAACCCCCAAAAAAAACACCAAAAAACCACCCCCTAAAAACTCACCCCCTAAAATTTTACCTACAACCTAACCCTGGATCAAAACCTCGACCTCAACACCAATCTATCTATTTAGATAATTTTAATTCAGGAATTTTTATAATCTATATAGGTAATTTTAATTCTTGAATTTCTATTATCTAAATAGATAATTTTAATTCAAGAATTTTTATTGTTAATGCAGGTAATCGATCCAAAGAGTAATGTTTAAATTACATTAAAATTCTAAATAATTTTTTTGTAGTTAGAACGACCAACATAGTAATAATAATTCGACTAATTTAATTTATTTAGAAAAAGAGGACGGTAGAAATTCGCTGCAATAATAAAAAATAAATTATTTTTCATTGTGAAGAAATATTATGGTGAAGAATTTTTTTGATACTTGAGAATAAATCACCTTATTTTTTTTCTTCTTATGATGCACACGAATATTAAATTACAATTTTATTACGATCGAATAGAAAATTTTCTTTTAAAATGATACAATAATTCTTGGGTTCACTTTTAGTTGTGCTACCATAAAATACATTTCAATCCTAAGTATTTTACACAATTTTATTAATGTATCATTATAATTAGATGAATTATCATGACTGTTAGAATAAGTATATTTAATTTCCATAATATACAATTTTTATGGTGCTAATTTTTATTATACATTTATTTGGTTATGATTAATTCAATGTATGTATTAAAAACACTAACGGCGTGCCATAGACCTGTGTAGATATTAGCAGGTTATACGTACAATCTAGTTAGAGATACATAAATGTAAATATATATATTGTATATTCGTACATATGTGTTTACGATTATCTTATTTCATCAAAAATGTCCGACCAAGTATCGCCGACTTTTCGACTCATCCAAAAATTCAAAATTGTTGTGTTAATAAAATCAAGTGTATGTATAAGTTTTTTAAACATGGTCACAATTCCCATTGTATTTTACTGCTAAAAAATCACAGATTTCGCAATTCCTGCAATCATCGGTTACATTGGAATGATAAACATATAATTAGTAATTATTTCATTACGAAGTTTTACGATGTTTCCATAGAATTCGCGCCTCCTGCATATAGCGCTGCTCACAGCATGTTCATTCTTTATTTGCATGCGCAAAGTGCAATAGCTACAAGAGAACAGCACCCACTTTTTATTTGCTCCCTGCATGAATGTGTTTTGTTATTCGTGATTATTGATTGCACATATTGTTATGTTCTTCTGACACCAAACAGTTTTTTATACGTGTGTGTTGACACGAGAGTTCTTATCAGGAGAAAAATGAGCGTAACATCAAACTATAAACTTTATTAAGTAATTCTACACAAAAATGGACAACGATTATACCTGCGACAATATGTCGTTCTAACTCTAACACTATTTGTTAAAAATGAATTTGGGTTTATATATTGTCAAAGTTTACACAAATGTATACGTCATGGTCATGATCAAAAGTCTTTTCTTTGTTTCTATAAATATCAAAAATTAAGTATTACTTGTGTAGGAGCGGTGACGTGGCCAGCGGCGGTCCGATGTGAAACCGATAACGGAAGCTAGACTAAACAATAAAATAACAAGTTACTTATCTATGAATGTAATAAGAAGAATACAATGGGCATTCATATACTGTTCCTTGCAGTGTTCAGAAGTGTATTAATTAAAATTACTGTTCATAAAATATACGTTACCTTTTCTTACATTATTCTTACATAAAGACAGCGGAGGGATACCACCCTATTAAACCCTTACAGTGTATGGACAAAAATACGAATAAAATAAAAAATAAAAAACTTGCAAAGTGCGGTGAAGTGACTTTTGTGACGGGTACACATAAGAACGATGAGCACACCACCGGGAACTCCACCACGGCGACGTAAGTAGCGCAAGAGGTCACCTTCGTCCTCAAGTGCGACATCATCTACTACTTCTACGAGCAGTGGTACCAAGGGGAATCGAAGAGCTCGTAAACAGAAAAAGATAATTCGTGATCTTCGGAAACAGGTAGATGCACTCAACCAAAAGGTGAGTACTCCTTTTGTTTCCGTTCTTCCGACGAGTGTGTCCGTGAATGAAACTCTATTACCCGTTTTCGATCCGAGTGCGAAATCTTTTGACGCGTCGGACTGGGTGCGAAAAGTAGACGAACTGAAAAGGTTTCATAAATGGGACGATGTGTTGGTCGTTAAGTTTGCTGCGAACCGATTAAAAGGAAACGCGCTGAAATGGTGCGATTCATTAAAGTCACGATGCGTATCATGGAAAGAATTTAAAAACCAAATGCTGCAAAACTTTCCCCCACAAGAACGATTTGGCAAGCTTTTAATTGACGCGGCGCTTTACAAACCCCACACCGGGTCAAAATTTGGGAGATTTTTGCTACGAGAAGGTTGCTAAATTGAATAGATTGCGTTTGAAAATTTCACCCGAGCAATTAATAGACAGCGTAATTGAAAGTATTCCGGACGAAGCTATAGCTATGACAACTAGAGCCGCTAATTTAAAAACGGCTGGCGAATTAGCTAACTATTTAAGTTACATTCAAACTGCGGGCGTTCGTCCCACTGGCCCTTCAACATCAAAAGGGCATATTTCCGCTACAATTGCCAAAGATGGAGTTGGAATTCAGAAACAGTTTAAGGAATCAACATTTGTTGAAAAACGTATAGCGTGTTTTAATTGTGGTGGCAATCACAAAGCAGCTAGATGCAAGAAACCTCGCATTCTTTGTCGATTGTGCAATAAGCTGAGTCATTTTCAAGACCAATGTCCTAATAAAGGTAAGACAAAAATTAAACAAACCGCCAGCGCAGAGTCAATAAGCGAGACCGGTTGTAAATCTTCGAAGCACGGTTTGTGCATGAAAACAGCGAAGATCAGGGATCATAAAATCAAGTGTTTAATTGATACAGGCAGCGCGTGTACGCTAATGAAAGAGAGCGTCGCGCAAAAGTTAGGATTAGAAATTAAAAGCGGAGCGGGACGTTCTTTGAAAAACTTTATGGGGGTAGTGTTACTACTAATTTATCAGCGGCCGCAACCGTTACTATTGAAGGAGCGATAGCGTCGATGAACGCTATCATTTTGGACGATGAGTTTTTGACGCAGGATTTGATCATTGGAATGGATTACTTAGGACAGACTCACGTTGGGCTTAAGAAAATTCGAAACGTAGTGTCATTGTATACATTACCGAAATTACGCGATGAATTGATAAACGCCATTGAATTCAGTCTGGAGGACAGGTTGGAACTGGACAAAATTCAAGTTGGAACAGTATCTGATCAAGATAAGCATAGGCTGTTTAAATTACTTTGTGAATACAGGAAATGCATTTCCTCTACTCTAAAAGACATCGGTAAAACAAACGCAGTAGAAATGCACATAAAGTTAATTACTGACGAACCAATCACTTATCATCCGTATCGTCTATCAATAGGAGAGAAACAGATTTTAAAACCCATGATCGAAGAGCTGCTGGAAAATGAGATTATAAGACCTTCTGAATCACCGTACGCTAGTCCGGTACTTTTAGTCAAGAAAAAAACAGGCGACTATCGAATGTGTATAGACTTTCGTAAGTTGAACGCTATCACTATAAAGGATAAGTATCCCTTACCCTTAATAGAAGACCAGATCGACAGGCTGGGCAAAAACATGTTCTTTTGTGGACTTGACCTAGCATCGGGATACTACCAAGTACCAATGGACAAAGATTCCATCAATAAAACGGCCTTTGTAACGCCTGATGGGCATTATGAATTTCTGAGATTGCCCTTCGGTCTCACAAATGCGCCGGCAGTTTTCCAGCGACTCATCAACAATGTTCTGGGGAATTTACGAAATGAGATCGCTTTTCCATACATAGACGATATTATAATTCCGTCTGCTTCGGTAGAAGAAGGAATGGAACGTTTGCGAAAGGTATTAGGTAGATTGAAGAAGTACAACTTGACGCTGAAGTTGAGTAAATGCTATTTCTTCCAAACAAAAATCGAATACTTTGGTCGAGAAATAAGCAGCCAGGGTGTGACCCCCGGCTCAAGAAAAATAGAAGCCATTCTGAACATGCCGGAACCAAGAAATATCAAGGAAATCCGTCAGTTTTTAGGAATAGGAGGATATTTCCGAAAGTTCATCTGTGGCTATGCGTCAGTAGTCGAACCATTAACACGCCTACTAAAGAAAAATGTCCCATGGCATTGGGGTGGGGAGCAATCGAACGCCGTCCATAAAGTTAAACAGATATTGACGACAAAACCTTTATTGTCAATTTTCGATCCCGAGCTACCCACAGAGCTACACACAGACGCCAGCTCAATGGGAGTTGGTGGCGTCCTAATACAGTTCAAGAATAAAGAAAAGCGAGTGATAAGCTACTTTAGCAAACAAACTTCCCAACAACAGCGCATGTATCACTCATATGAACTTGAGACGTTGGCTGTAGTTCTGGCGTTGCAATACTTCAGGGTATATTTGATTGGTATCAATTTCAAGGTCATCACTGACTGTAACGCTTTAAGAACTACATTTGTGAAGAAAGACCTAATTCCCAGAGTGGCTAGATGGTGGTTACAGGTGCAAGATTTCAAGTTCGAAGTCGAATATCGTGCCGGTAATCGAATGCGTCATATGGATGCATTGAGCCGCCTCATTGATACACCCGAAGTTTGTTCTGTCGATGTAACTGAAGCTGACTGGATTGTGGCCGTTCAGAATCAAGACGATGAAGTACGACGAATCAAACAAATCTTGGAAACCAAGATAAAGAACGGGGAGATGAAAGATTATTTTGAAAATTACGTTCTTAAGGACGGCAGGGTGTACAAGAAACAAAAAAACGGAAAGTTAGCGTGGTTGGTACCGAAAGGATGTAGGTGGCAGATTTGTCGACTTTGCCATGACGAATCTGGACACTTTGGAATAGAAAAGACTCTTTCGCGCATTTCGGATAACTATTGGTTTCCCGGAATGCGTCGTTTTGTGGAACGATATATCAGATCCTGTTTGTCCTGTAATTATTATAAACCGAACACTGGAAAAAAGGAAGGAGAAATGTACCCTATTGAGAAAGCTCCCATCCCTTTTCATACCCTACATGCCGATCACGTGGGACCGTTCCAAACCAGCAAAAAGGGAAATAAGTACATACTTGTTATCGTCGATGGCTTCACCAAGTTTGTAATTATTGAACCGATAAAAGATACATCAGCCAAAAGGGTCATCAAGGTATTTATGGGCTTGATGCATTTATTTGGAGCACCACAACGACTTATAACAGACCGTGGCACAGCATTTACGGCCAAGACGTTTGAGAAATTTTGTAAGACATACGGAATCAGACATGTACTAAATGCAGTGGCGACACCCAGGGCGAATGGCCAATGTGAAAGGGTTAATCGCACTGTTTTGCATGCATTGACAACCACAGCTGGGAGTAGTCCCGAAAATGAGTGGGACACTTGCGTGAAACGGGTTCAAGGTGCGATAAATTGTACCACAAATAAAACCACGGGACTTAGTTTACTTGAATTACTGGCAGGTTACAAGGCACGTAGCATTGCAGAGGCATCTCTCCTAAGTGCTGTTCAGGAGAACCTGGAACGGCTTGACTTACAGGGGACAAGAACTAAAGCTCAGAATAGAATAACAGCAGATCAAAAGATTCAGAAGGAAAGATTTGATCGAACTCGCAAAGCTGCAAAAAGGTACAAGGTGGGCGACATCGTAATGATACTGCGGACTGAAGCGCCTGCAACAGGGGGTAGTAAAAAGCTACTAGCAAAGCATAAGGGGCCCTTCAGGGTTACACAAGTTCTAAGAAACGATCGCTACGAAGTGGAAGATATGAGAGAAGGAATGAAGCGATACAAAACCGTAATGGCTGTCGATAAAATTAAGCCCTGGATCGTGTTTAAAGGTGGGTCTGAGTAACCAGTTCGACTGCAAAACAAGGAGTTCTCAGGAACTTAGGGCGAAGGCCCAACACGAAGGAGTTCTCAGGAACTTAGGGCGAAGGCCCAACACGAAGGAGTTCTCAGGAACTTAGGGCAAGGCCCAATCAATGGAATTTTAATAACTTAGTAAAGAGCGTATGTACTTTCAGATGCAGAATCAGGTTCTTCAGGCCCTGGGGGCAGGGCTTAAACAGGAAGGCCGAATGTAGGAGCGGTGACGTGGCCAGCGGCGGTCCGATGTGAAACCGATAACGGAAGCTAGACTAAACAATAAAATAACAAGTTATGAATGTAATAAGAAGAATACAATGGGCATTCATATACTGTTCCTTGCAGTGTTCAGAAGTGTATTAATTGAAATTACTGTTCATAAAATATACGTTACCTTTTCTTACATTATTCTTACACACGAGAGTTCTTATCAGGAGAAAAATGAGCGTAACATCAAACTATAAACTTTATTAACTAATTCTATACAAAAATGGTTATACCTCCGACAATATGTCGTTCTAACTCTAACACTATTTGTTAAAAATGAATTTGGGTTTATATATTGTCAAAGTTTACAGAAATGTATACGTCATAGTCATAACCAAAAGTCTTTTCTTTGTTTCTATAAATATCAAAAATTAAATATTACTTGATGGAATGTTCTTCAAAATTTCCTTAATTATCAAAATTCAAACAAAACAATTAATATCAAAATTACACATTCTGTCAATATAAATGCAAATAGAAAGAATGAATGTTTTAGTCTACACAGGAAATTGCTGTTTACGTATTTGTCTTAATGTTCAACATTCTCAAGATAATAGTTATAAAATTAACATACAGAGTGATGCAGCAAAAAAGAATGGTATTTAACAATATTATTTGTTCTTTGTTGTATTGAGGATAAATTCAATACGTAACTTGGTATACAGTGAGAAAGTGCAATTAACGTAATGTATAATTTCTCTTTCTTGTAATATCACTCAATAATTTCGCATCACTTCCGTTCCCTTTCAACAAGTTTTATATTCCATTCACCCGAGCGTACTTCTAATATATGTCTAAAAGATTCTATTTCTACCGTACATATTCTACACATTATATATTCCTCTTTTATACAATACTTACTACCATTGCATTCATTTCCTATTTTAAACCTAGTAATAATAAGTATTCATGCCCTTAATTTTTTTTAAAACACTGAGGTATTGTTGCCTCTTACCATGTCAACCATAAAAATTCTCTGAATCCTTTTAGATATATTGAACCCTCTACCATCCTCGAGTCTTCTCCCCTTACGATGTCACTGCTTTCCTTCCTCATCATCTTACTCATATTTACTTCCTTCCCTCTCCGTTCTTCAATTTGAACTTTCGTTATTTTTTTCGTCGCATTTTTTCTCTTTTCCCGTCATATCCATTCGTTTTGCTCTTCTTCAAAGTTTTCTTCTTATATCTTTCTCCTGTAATTTCCCTAATTTTTCATTTCCTTATCTCTTCAACAATTTTCCGCACTTTGTCTCTCTTCTCAATGTATAATCTCATGCACTTCTTTCTAGTTTTAAAAACGATTTTATGTATACTATTTATAAATTCTTTCTACCTGCTCAAGTTCGTACCGTCCCCAAATTTCTACTGCGTAAAGACCATACTCTAACCCAATCAATAACATTCTTATTTCTCAACCGCTCTTAAATAATTTGTGCCAAATCACCCGTATTTTTCTTAGTATTGCTTTGGCCTTTGCCACTTGCCTTACTTATAAGGGTTTCATACTTCCAGGACGCTAGCACCCCATCCACCGAATTTCGAAAAAAAATATATAGATCTAATAGGTCACTAATAGGTCACAATTAATCAGGTTGTCCCGCTAATTGGTCAGCGATAGGAAATTAGTAAAATAAACTCGATTTTTTTATAAATTCTAAACTAAAACTAAAACATTTTTATAGCAATCGATCGAGTTTTAGATGCTTTTAATTGTTCAGCTATAATTATTATTTAGTCAGTGTCCTAGATAATTAGAAAAAACTTTAAAATTTATCCGTTTCTACAATGCGCATGCGCAAACATTCTATTTTGGTTCTATGATCTATCAGCTGCTAGAACAGTCGATAAAGATTATATTCTCCTTGCACTTCCAGATACCGAAGAGGTATCCATCCTAATACCGAAGAAGTTTTAGTCGTTCACCATCGACGCTCAACACGGATGCTGGAAAAGCATCCACACCTCAGCCGGTTCTTCTCAGAACTAATACCACTACACGCACGTTACACATGTTAGCTCATACGCTACAACACAGTTATTAAACATGAGACTCCATCTTAATCTCTTCGAAAAACTATATTTTCCACAAAACAACTTAAAACTAGAAGATAAAAATTAATTCGGTTTTATTAGGGGCCTCCAAAGATATAAAGAACAATCAGAAAAATAATGGTGAAACTGTTTGGGGCGCGTGTAAACTTAACCGTCGTAAACTGCTCAGCCGTCTTTAAATTTGACAATTTTGTAATAAAGAAAGTTAAACAATTAGAACGCTTTTAGATGTTTCAAATATGTTTATTCACACTCTACATATGTTTCTTCGACTTGCGAAGTCTTTTTCAAGAGTAATTATTTACTAAATATAATTTTTTTTTGTTTTCGCGGAAGAGGGGAAATCTTCAAAAGACGCCCAGCCGCCCGATGCGACTGGGTAGTGTCGGATTCCTGAGGAAGGTGTCCTCAGACCTACCGACTAAAGCCCCTCTACCTCAGGCCGTTATAGGTCCAATGGTTGGACCTCTTCAGCCGAAAAATATAAATTGTAACATGATGCTATTTATAGTAATTTAACATAGTCGGATGTGGAGGTACACGAATGGTAGGTACAAGAAGGTAGTTATTTAGGGAAAACCCTTTATTGTATTGTAATTCTTTAGAAATTGGTCAATTACCGGTGTATTTGAACTCCGATTTGTCATTTGTAATGTTGCAATCGTTTCTGAGGGCTTTTTTAATTTCTAATTGTACTAAAATGTTTAGGCGTTTACCTTTGTTTTCTCTGTGTAGTATGTTCAAACTGTCTATGTCAATTTTATGACCATTTTCGAAGCAATGTAAACTAATGCCTGTAGATATGCATTTATTTTTTATGTCTTTTTCATGTTCCTTTAAACATATGTTAAAATTCCGACCCGTTTGACCAATGTAAAAAGAATCACAATCCTTACAGTTCAGCTTATATATACCACTTTTTTGTAATTTATTTGTTTTTTGTTTATTATTTGTTAAAACACTTTTTAATTGTTTCTATTGATTGAAATTGTTTTTACTCCCGATTTCTTTAATTCTGTACAAATTTTGTTGTTATTACTGCTAGTGTAATTAGTTAATCTAAATTTTTTGTCTTCTCGCTTACAAGTGTAAAAATTGCTTAAAATTAGTTTTTTCCTTTTGTTTTTGATAATTTCATCAATTAATTTGGTTTTATATTATTATTCTTACCAATAATTTTAATGATGTCAAGTTATTTTTGAAAATTTTGTTTATTTAATGGAAAATGTAACAATCTGTGAATCAAACTGTGAAAGGTTGAAAGCTTTATTTGCCAGGACTGTTTTGATCTTGCATGTATGATGGCATCAGTAGTTGTGACTTTTCTATAAATATCAACTATATGCCTTGATAAATATTTTACTCCTACATATTTTATTTTATAGAACCCCCGAAAAGCTTACAAAACTCGCGATATGGATGAGTCAACAAACGCCGAAATCTGAAACACCATCTACGAAATGACTGAGCAGAAGCGGCATGTAACCAGAGAAACTCTACGTGAAGAACTCTTTAGAAAGCAAATTGTAGACGTGAGCAGAACGACTTTGGGCCCGGTTTTGAAAAACATAGAATTTAGGTATCGAAAACACGAAGGAACAACAGCTCTTATGGAGAAGACAAATGTAGTATCTAAAAGGGTAACCTAATCTAAAAAGACAAGTAAATTCCTGTAACGTCTAAATAATTAAGGATTACAAATCCCACATTTGGAACGCGTCCTATACAATAGGCACAACGAACCACAAGCCATATCCTACAACCGGTTTCGACCTATTGGGTCTCATCAGGTAGGCGCTGGCAAAACACAAACTGCAAAGTTCACTTGAATAACAAGACTGACTATTTTATCTACGTCTTACATGTATGTGCCTTCAGATTCAATAGTGTAATTCAATGCCGGTAGGGGTATTAGCCCTCGGAGTAGTTGTTTCTCTTGTTTCTAGTCAGTCTTATTATAAAAGGGTAACATTCTTGAGGGAATATTATAAAAATATAACCTCTGGTACTAAGCTGGATCTTGTCTTTCTGGATAAGGCGTGAATTTTTCAACATGGAAGTGAGAAAACAAGAACGTGGAACGACGGTAATTCCAAGGCAGTTTGGAACAACAAAGGCTCCACCGGAAAAAGATTTTTGTTTTGCATGTTGGAAACAATGACGGTTTCATTGACGGGGCTGGAATAATTTTTTCAACAAGCAATAAAAGTGTTGACTACCATGATACCATGAACGCCGAACTTTTCGAAAAATGGATGAAGAAGCTACTCTTACCAAAATTAGAGAAGCCTTCGCTGATAATATTGGACAGTGTAAGTTACCATTCACGATTACTAGAAGGTGTCCCTAATTCGTCGTTTAAGAAAAGCGAAATCATCGAGCGGCTAAACAAAAAACAAATTAGCTTCCCCCTAAACGCCTTCAAATGCGAACTTCTTCAGTTTGTAAAAACTTATAAGCAAAAAGGAGTCCCGTTTGCCATTGATGTTATAACTGCACAAATGGGACATTCAGTTCTACGATTACCTCCTTATCACTGCCATTTTAATGCGATAGAACTGATCTGGGCGCAATGTAAGTCTTTTTACGACAAAAATATTGGAGTAAATGGTTACAGCGATAAAGTGGTTAATGAAACATGGAAGGCAGCACTAAGTAATGCTACCAAAGAAAATTGCGAGGCCTGTATCCAGCACACAGAGACAATAATTCGCAGTAATTGGGACACAGAAAAGTTTCGTGATTGTGAAATTATACCAACCATAATAAATTTAAACGATGATTCCTCCTCGACTGATGATTTCTCTTCTTCCGACGAAGGTTTCTAAGTGTTTTTTTTTTAAATTCAATATTCAAGAAGGGTAATATAATGAAACAATTCAAATTCAAAGTTCAAATACTTTTCATATACATATATTTTTATATTTTTCACAGTGGCTCTTTAATTTTCTTATTAAGAATATTGTGCTCATGTATTATTTATTTGCTATTAATAATATGTATAATAATTAATTATACTAATCAAATATTATTTTTCTATAAATCTTAATAAAATACACCTTCTCTGTATGCATAATACTAGTATAACTGATGTCATTTTCTTTTCCTTCCACTTTTAATATTACTTAGTGGTTTGTTTTTGTATAAAAACTGAAACTTCAATGTTAAAATAGAACCATTTTGATACTCAATTCTGTAGCTTCTGTTCCATATAAGTTTGTTTTTTATTTGAACTAAATTAAGTAGGTATTTTTTTATGAAGTGTAATTGTGTTGAGATTTAAGCTAATTCTTTAATAAATATTGTGTGAAGTGCATCTACTTTATTCAACAAACTATCTTCAACACCAGTCAACTTAAACCAATAAACAAATCTTCAACCTCTTTGAGCGAGATCCGTTACAATATGTATTCTTTATTACTTTATTTTGTAAATTAACTGAATGTTTAAACAACTAAATGCGCGTTAATATGAATTCATTGTCTTTGTTCTTTATAATCATGTTAGATACAGAAATAAAATATTTTATAAAACAATTTTTGTTAAGAATGAAACTTGTACGCTATAAAGTAATATCTCTAGAATTATTTCAAAGCCGGCTCTGATCATCTACGTATTTAAACAACTATTGCTCATGTTATTGTTCGGTCATCTCGTTTTACTGTATCTGTATGACTAGTGAAGCATTTCTTAACTTAGTAAGGGCGTTTTCAAGAAGTAGAAAGGGACGGTTATTCTAAAGCGGGAACGTGAGGTAAGATATACCTCTTCTTACAGATAATTTATTGGGGCCTTTGCCACTTACAAACGTCTCTACTTTACATACTTTGCCACTGAGCCACGATAAATGAACATAGGCTCCGCCGATTATTTGGATGCTAATTCATACAGGTTGAAAACATTTCTGCCCTTCACACCCGGAAGATTCTTTCCTTTTGGGAAGCATCTTTTGGAGAATACTAAGGACGGACTTACTGGACAGGAAGATGCCAAGGGATTACCCATGCATTTGGGTTTCATTTTAATCTGACATTTTGAACTGGATGAAAATCAGTTCTATTATTTTATAAAATGTGATTAATCTTCAATCACTTAAAGTAAGGGTTATAGAAAACTCCTGCAGGTGCCGGTTCGACACGGACGGGTGTGGGAATATTGTTGGGGTACTCAACCACTAATAATAATAACAATAATGTCACGTTGAACAATAGTAACACTTTATTGGTAATGAAACTTTATTGGTAAACAAACTAACTTTGGCAAATAATAAGTGGCCGCGTTGGCCACACGTGTCGTGTCCCGGAGATAATCATAACCTCTCTCTCTGTCAGAATTCTCTCACCACTTCCGTGCGAGGCACCAGCACCTGCCTCCGCTGGCGGCGCCTGGGCAAACTCCTCGCGCCGGCGTTGGTCGGTCGATGACGTAGGGAATCCGAAACCCCCACAGGGACCAAAGGGGAAGGAAACGATACTTTCTTCTGGTTGGAGTAAGTGCGAAGAGGTCTATCTAAGTCAGTAGATGGACAGGGATCCGGATGAACCTGCATGTCGTCAGTTTGCTGATCGTCTACATCAGTTTTCACAGAAAAAACTGGCTTCAAACGGTCAATTGAGATCGCTTTCTCCACTCCATCAATGTCGATGATAAAGACACGGTTATCTACTCTCCTCACGATTTTATGAGGACCAGAATAAGGAGGATCTAGAGGTCGTTTGACAGCGTTGACTCGAACAAAAATATGAGAGCACACATATAAATCCTTGAGAATGAATGGTCTTTGTTTAGCATGATGTGCTGTAAGAGTAGGTCTAACTCTTCTAATGAATTCTCTGAACTTTTCCAGGAAAAAGTTAGGATCAGCTGGCATATCTTCATTAATGAAAAACTCGCCCGGAATACGGAACATGAGTTGTGCTGGGGATGTGTTGAGATCTTCTTTGAAACATGTACGAAGACCAAGAAGTACTGTTGGTAGTAACTGTGTCCAAGATGTAGGAGCACCGCACATTAAAGCGGCTTTGACGGTCCTGTGCCAACGTTCAATAAGTCCATTAGACTGTGGATGATATGGTGTAGTGTGAATATGTTGTGCACCAACCATGTGAGCCAGAGCAGTAAACAGTCTGGATTCAAATTGAACACCTTGGTCCGTGGTAATGGTGAGGGGAGTGTCAAACTGTGCAACCCAATGATTGAAGAAAGCAGTAGCAATTGTGTCAGCCTCGATGTTAGCTAAAGGCACCGCAACCGGCCAGCGAGAGAAACGGTCAATCATAGTCAGACAATAACGAAAACCATCAACTTCTGGAAGCTCTATGATGTCCAGGTGAACATGATCGAAACGATTGTCTGGAACGTCAATGTATTGTGAGCCGATCCGATTGTGTCTTTGAACTTTAGAGCGTTGACAAGGAATGCATTCTCTGCTCCATAGGAGAGCATCCTTTTTAATGCGAGGCCAGACAAATTTTTCCCTTAGTTGTCGAGCTGTAGAGCGACCACTAGGGTGAGCTGGACTGTGAATAATGTCGAAAGCTTGTTTACGAAGAGGTTCTGGAAGATATGGGCGAATCCAACCCGTAGAAGTATCACAATAGATCTGATGGCCTTGATGATTGAGGAGTTGAAGCTTGAGAGATCGATTGTCTTTTAAGAAATCTTGAAACTCTTGGTCAGCTTGTTGAGCATCTTGAATAGTTTGAAGATCCAAAGCAGTAGGCATATTAATAACATTTACTCTGGACAGAGCATCAGCTACAACATTATGTTCACCCTTTACATACACAATCTCAGTGGTGAACTCAGAGATAAAACTAAGTTGATTGAGCTGTCGAGGAGAAGCTTTTTCCAACTTCTGAGCAAAGGCATGAATCAAGGGACGATGATCAGTCTTGACGATGAATGGTCGGCCTTCCAGGATATGACGAAAAAATTTAATGCTGGAAAAGACAGCAAGGAGCTCTCTATCGTAGGTACTGTAGCGAGTCTCCGTCGAGATTAATTTTCTGGAGAAGAACCCAAGTGGTTTCCAGATACCATCCTCGAACTGCTCCAAGGAGGCACCAATAGCATGGTCAGAAGCGTCTGTGGATAAAGCAATGGATGCTGATGGTGATAAGAATGTTGTGATCACTGCAGAAGAAATACTGGACTTGCACTGTTCCAGGGCAGCTTTAAGTTCAGAAGTCCAATTAATTTTGGTTTTGTCTCGCTTTTTAGCATTTCTTAGAAGTTGATTAAGAGGTGCTTGAATAGTAGAAGCTCTTGGAATGCAGCGACGATAATAATTAAGCATGCCAAGGAAACGTCGAAGGTCAGAGATAGTTTCGGGAGTTGGGAAGTTGAGAATTGCTTCTATTTTTTCTGAAGGGGCTGTGAATCCGTCTTTGGTCAGACGATAGCCAAGATAAAGGACTTCCTTCTTGCCAAATGAACATTTGCTGGGATTAATAACCAGATTATTCTCCCGCAAAATCTTGAAGATAGCCTCGAGATGCTGCAAATGCTCTTCTGGTGATTTAGAGAAAACAAGTAAGTCATCTATGAAGCAAGAGGCGAATTCAACGTCACGAAAAAGATTGTCCATGTGTCGTTGAAAGGTCTGTGTGGCATTTCTAAGACCTGGAGGCATAACACAAAACTCAAACATGCCGAAAGGTGTTGTGACAGCTGTTTTAGGAATGTCCCCCTCAGCTACAGGGATCTGATAATACGCCTTGACAAGGTCCATGGTCGAAAATATTGAGCAGCCATGACAACGATGAAGTAAGTCGTCAATCAATGGGATTGGATAGCTATCCGGTACTGTTTGCTTGTTGAGGCGGCGATAATCACCCGTCGAGCGCCAGCCACCGAGCTTTTTGGTCACCATGTGAATAGGACTGGACCAGTCACTGCTTGAAACTCTGATGCTACCATGCTGAAGCAGAAGATCAAAGTCAGCTTTAGCTGCTGCGTATTTCTCACCTGTAAGACGTCGAGGACGTTCTGACACAGGAGGTCCAAAAGTAACAATATGATGACGAACTTTAGTCGATTCGCGAATAACTGGAAATGGTTTAGGCACCGTAATGTCGATGAATTTCTGCAGAAGTAGTCTGTAACGTGGTTCGATAATGTTGGAAGAAGAATCCTGAGATGAAGCTATAGTTGAAATACTGTAGATTGATACTTCGGCAACATAACCTCGTGTGGTGAGTCTGGTGGTCTTGTCAATGATACATTGAGCTTGTAGATC
This sequence comes from Agrilus cyanescens, assembly GCA_947389935.1. NCBI lineage: Eukaryota > Metazoa > Arthropoda > Insecta > Coleoptera > Buprestidae > Agrilus > Agrilus cyanescens. The sequence goes on along the minus strand of OX376713.1, from coordinate 7,573,087 downwards.
GATGAGCAGCCCAAAATGAGCCAAAAAATCAGCACCTATGATAGCATGATTAGTATCAGCAACGACAAATGACCATTTAAAATCACGACGAAGGCCAAGCTGTAGAGAGTGAAGATGATTGCCGTAAGTGTTGATGGAATTGTTGGCAGCGAATAGTTTGTAATCAGTCACTGCGAGCTTGCGACGAATCCAGGAACGTGGAATGATTGATAGCATAGAACCAGAGTCTACCAGGAACACTAGGTTGCTACGCTTATCGCAGACAAAGAGGCGATATTCTTTAAGAGGCTGATTGTTGTTGATTTCACTGTCGCCTACAGCCGCTACAGACGACAGCCTTGCTAGTTTCCCTCGAACGAAGGTGATTGTGTTACAGCGGGCTTGAAGGTGCAGGGTTGAACACAGCGTCGCGCGCGATTGCCGTAATTGTGATGATAATAACAATGTCCTGCTGGAGAAACGTGAGGTTCACTGGTATTAGAACGCCCGCGAGAATGCGATCTGCTACGATCATCACCAAGCTGCAGCCTATTTAATTTGTTACACACTTCCTTTTGCTGAATAGTTAGATTATCTAGAGATTTTCTCATTCCTCTAAGCTCCGTCAGAATAGCGTCATCTAAAAAACTTGAGGCCTGTGGAGATGTTGGAGAGTAACTGGAATGAGTAGCAGCAGCCATGACGAACTGAGGTGATTCACCACTTTTCATTAACGTATCAGCACCAGTAGCAAGCTCATCAAGTGAAGATGTTGCTTGAAAAACACGTAACAATTTTTGAACAGTTGGAGGAAGTAATGCTAACCAACGCACTCTCAAAACATTTTCCGGGGCTTGTGCGCCGATCATGGACCGCATAAGCCTGAGCAACTCTGAGGGTTTCCTTCCACCCAATTCAAGCTCAGCCAAAACCTTGTGTAGTTGCTTATCAGCGGAATCTGCCAGACGATTAATAAGCTGCGTCTTGAGGTAATTATATTTATCTGCAACAGGCGGTGTTTTGATAATGTCAGTAACGGCCAGTAATGCATCAGAAGTGAGGTTACTGACGATCAAATGATACTTTGCGTTATCAGCCCGGACGTTGAATGATTGAAACACTGACTCAGCTTGTAGAAACCACATCTCTGGATTGTCCTTCCAGAACATTGGGAGTTTACAGTTTTGAATCGCAGACACTTCACCAGCATTTTGGCCACCCGTTTGCTGGCCAGAGCCTGATGATGCAGTCTGGTTATCTGGTGATGTAAGTGGCATGATGAGACCGGTGTCGGATGCAGGTGGAGAACTACGAACTCGCGAACGATCCACTACCATAACCGAACAAAACGTGTTTAGCGTAAAGACGTCTATGAGCTTCTTACACAGTTCAATTAAACAGTTTAGCACCGTACGAAGATAGTCATTCCGCGCACAACGAACGAACTGCGTAGTAACAGTCAATCGTGACAAACAAATTCGGGGTCACCAATGTGGGAATATTGTTGGGGTACTCAACCACTAATAATAACAACAATAATGTCACGTTGAACAATAGTAACACTTTATTGGTAATGAAACTTTATTGGTAAACAAACTAACTTTGGCAAATAATAAGTGGCCGCGTTGGCCACACGTGTCGTGTCCCGGAGATAATCATAACCTCTCTCTCTGTCAGAATTCTCTCACCACTTCCGTGCGAGGCACCAGCACCTGCTTCCGCTGGCGGTGCCTGGGCAAACTCCTCACGCCGGCGTTGGTCGGTCGATTACGTAGGGAATCCGAAACCCCCACACGGGATTTTAAATTCAGTACAATTTGTGGTATGAGAGAAAGCGGTCACTTATCAGATGTTCAAACTAATAAATATTTGACAATAGCTTTATTACTTAAAGGTTCAAAGAAAGTAAGTATCTAGTTTTATAAAAAAATTTATCAGAGCTTGTCTACAACGCTAAAAGATCTTTGTTTTTAAACAGAAAAAAACAATTTTGTTCTTGGAAGAAGTCTTGGGGGGCGATCGCCCCCATGATTCCCCCCTTCGATCAGTCCCTGGTTACTAGCTTATTTTGGCTATAAAGTGTTTAGAAATTAAATACTTTGATATATTTCTTTAATTGTTCGTTTTGATGGTAGACACAGTGTTTTGAAAACTGGATAGAATGACACTTTTACAGTTACAAATGAACTTGCAACATTTTCTTGTTTCGTGATCTACACTAGAAGTATAGAACTCAAAATAGCAAATATTTTGATGACCTTATTTATTATATAGGTACCCTGAAAATATTGAGCTGGCTCCCATAAGGGTTAAATTTATTGAGGCGCAGAGTTGACTTTGAATGACACCCTAGAATTAATCGTTCTTAGTACCGACTTTACTTTTTAAAAATAAGTTTATTTTATTTTTAATCTCGAAACTCGGTACGAATACCATGAGCCACTACCCTGTACCCTGATAATTAAATCAACATTGCACTATGTGCGTAAATTGGTTTAATTATCCTTAGATACAATATCTAACAATTAGTGTAAATGCAGGTTAGTAGCTGAATCTAAACAATGATACAAAAAACAATGGAACTTAGGTAATACAATATCAAATGTTATAGAACATACAAATTACATAAATTAAAACAAACAACAAAAATTAATTTGGAGAAACAGGAAACCTGGGTTTGTTTTCCTGAAAGTTTATTGATTTCCTCTTTTTCGACTATTTCAAGTCAATCTCAAGACAAAATATTTTGTTAGGCACTAAGTAACAAATGCAAGATCTACAGTAACTAAGTTTCAGGCTTGTAGGCCGTGATCGATAGACGTTTCGTGTCTGACGTCTGCAGTTCCCTCAATCCCGAACTTTAGCTGGAAACCTATATGCCCTTAAATGTAGAATCGGCAAACTCTATGGAAATCGATTTAAGATTAATATGACATTTATGCGCTTAGTGAACTATTGGATATACGAATTATTCTCGAATAAACAGTTTATTTCTTTAATATGACTTAATGTAATATCATTCAAAGCAGAAAATAGAAACTGTGGTAAGAGGGTACAATAACTAAAGATTTTAAAAATAATTCTAAATTTTCCAAGAGTCTGAATACGTTACGTAGATGTTATTTTCGCTGTTTTCGACACAAACAAGTATAATTTAGACAATTTTTTAAATGAACATAGTTTCAAATTTAAGACCATTCAATTTACTGGGTATGGAAAAAGACAATAAAGAACAATTCGAATTTTTTGATGTTTTAGTTATTAGAAATAATAGTGCGTAGGTTAGAGTTCGGAATTTTCATTTGTAAACTTCAATATGTTGGACAAACAAATCGGGCTATATCAACAAGAACCCGCAGCGCCGCGACAATTAAGTATCTAGTTATACACGGTTTTTCACGTAACTTGATCATTAAACGTTTTTAGACTTATAATTATAATACCGATAGAGTTTTCAAAATGTGGCAAAGAACCCAATAACTGATGCTCTATCTAACTAAAATATTTGCAGTCGTCTATCACTTCCGGTTATACCGGAAGTTGACACCAACTTTGTTATTTTAAATGGAATGGTATCTTCTACGCCAAATTCGAATAAAACGTAAAATTTTAAGGCAAGTTTGATAAGAGAAAGCAATCGCTACTGCAACCCAAACTATAAACAATCATAACTTCCACAAAATATGACTACGAGTGTTGAAATTTTTACTAGTGGTAGCATAGTCTCAGATGGATATTTCCTATAGTGTTATTTGAAGAATTTTGAATTTTTAAAATAGGTAATTTCATTAATTTTGGCGTAATAAAGTGTGCCTTGGACAATTGACAACTAACGACTATCAAAGCAAAATCAGACTTTCGTTTAATTTCTGTTAGGAAAACGTTCGAGAAAAATGTTTATAATAAATATTTCAATTGATGTTTTCGTTTTTGGTTGTTTTTGTAGCATAAATTAATCTAATGGGCGTTTTTTGGCTTGATTTTGCATCGATTGCCGATGGTTGTCAATTGTCCAAGGCACACTTTATGCGAAAAATATGAAAAATAGCCATTTTAAGTAAAAATTCAAAAATAACTCAAAATTTTTCAAATAAAACAACAGGAAGGTTTTATATGGGTCGAAAGACGGTAAAAAAAGGAATCGACAAAAAAAATATGGTAGTTGCCATTAGAAAAAACGACGTTACTCGTGTTTGAAGTTTTTAAACTTTACAATTTTATTCTAAACGCTCTGTATAAATTATTAAGTTCAATTTTGTCATGGCATTAGCTATCACTAGTAAAAATTTCAACACTCTAAGTCATATTTTGTGGAATTCAAATTTTTTTATAATTTGGGTTGCGATTGACATTCTTTTTCTAAAAATTATATTCTTTATTATAAGTTTAAAAACTTTTAACGAATGGGTTACGTGAAAAAGCCTGTATATGTAAGCCTATGTACATACATGCAATAGCTATATGTTGTAGTTTAGTCAATTCTATTATTATTCTATTCTAATAAATTTGTCGAAAGAAAACTGGCCTATCCAGAATTATAAAGTTGAAAAGCTTCATCACAGTCATAAAAGTTGTTATCTCTGAAAAATATTAAGCAACGTTTTATACACAAGTTTTTTGGTTTTATTTAAAACTGTTTTAAACAAACAAGTTTATTATTTGTTACAATAGTGGTAAAACTAGAAAGTCGATTATCATGTGAAGCATTTTTACAAAGTGCAATTAATTAATTAATCCGACGATTCAGTGACTTACTAAGTAGGTACTTACGTTTCGTCGATGTTGCTGTCATTGTGTCGCCGTAGCTTAGTGGTTAGAGGGTTAAAGCAATGGCGCGTAAAGTCAGAGACGCGGGTTCGTATCCCGCCGGGGACATGATGACAGCAATAGCTTTTTCCTCATTAATTTGAGGTAATTTGTAGTTGGTTCTTGAATTGATTCATATTAATGTATGTGAAATTAGTCAATTGCAAAAGAAAAAAAAAACGTTAAAAAACATGAAAGAGTAACAAAGACTTAGGAAAATGTTTGAGAACATTACCGTACACCTAGAAGTTTGAATAGTGTAACTTTATATATAGCAGAATGAGTAAAATGCAATTCCGCATTTAATTTCTTAATACTGTACATGAGGGAGGTTACTCACTTATACGTACCTATTCTTTTAAACGATTGCGTGCTCTAAGCGACCGCGCTTTAAGGGTGTTTTGTAACACTTTAAACTCCTATAGTAAATAATGCAATTTTCTGTCAACTATACAACAAAATCGAATCGATAGATTGTCTTCATTTTTGAAATATATATTCTACGTATTCTAATCTAGAGCCTACCGAAGTTAGTTTTTCAAATCATTGATAAATATCTTTGAAAATCACTTTCAAAGTTTCTAAAATTTCAAATTCTGTATATATTTTTTATTTTAAAAATAAGGGAGATGACCTACAAAATACTGAAAAATGAAATATCCTGTACGAAAAATACATTCCATTGTGTGTGCATTGCAACCAACGGCAACGCGTGGCGGTTAGATAAATGTTCAGGTAGTCGATTATTATAGGACAACTACAACAGATTGTCAACTCACTATTGTATACAATAAAGCCCCTAAAAACAAAATTAAATATATCCGTAATAAGTATAACAAAACATTTTGTTTGTAGGTACTGTAACCACCCGTATCCGGGTGTTACAATATTATAAATAATTCTCTTGTATTTATTTATTTAACAGGTGGTTTTTATCTGAACCAATTTTATCTAATTGAACCGCAGGTATTTTTTTTTCGTCTCTTCATCTCAATATTTCTTTTTAATTCGTAATTCTAATTTCCATTATTTTTCTGATTTTATTTGGAATGAGAATAGGATTGATTCAATTCTTTTAAAATATTTTTCGAATAAAATAATAACTTAAAGAAAGATAGAATTCGCCCTAAAAGTCCGCATTTTGCGTCAACTTCATACCTCGGAGTATGTGTTGCCAGCCATCTGTTTATCGTTAAGGAGCGAGAGAACAGTATAGGGAATCCGGTTGAAATAGTGAGAAGGAAAAATGGAGGAGCTGCACGTCTATGTCGTCGGTATGTGATATTTTAGGGATGAAAGGGGGTGCTGTCGTAGACCACGAGAAAATCACGTTCAGATATGAACAAGAGAGATAAAACTATAGAGATGTCGAGATTGAAATATCCCTGTCCTAGTTTCGAAGGATAGGTATGTTAGGGATGAAGGAAAGCAATGCAGAAATCGCGTGGTAGTGAGGGTAAAAATTAGGTATAAAAAGTTGCGAGTTTCGATAGGATTTCCCCTTAACCGATTACGTGAGTCGTCTCCCCAGAGACGCTTCCCCAGTCCCGATGGGCGAAGACACACCCCCCAGTACTTCGGCCACCCCCACCCCAACTAAGGCACTACCCAGCATTGTGCCACCCCCAGCCACCGCTGACGGTTTTTCTAAAGTCGGCAAAAAGCGCAGGAAAGTCGCTCCTTTCCTGTCTTCTTCATCTTCATCCTCCGAATCGGACTCCGATTCGGACCAACCCTCCCAGAGCACTCAAGCTCCGCCCCCCATCGTCATCCGCCAAAAATCTCTTTGGCCAAAAGTCCGGCGTGCCATGGACAGCAATGGCATCACCGACTGCCGAACCATCAATACCTCTGACTCAATCAGTCTATCCCAAGTCCGTTGACGATTTTCGTCGCCTCTCCGCTTTCCTCGACCTATCTAAGGTCGAATTTTCCACAAACCAGCTCCGCCAAGACAGGGACCACCATGTCGTCATCCGCGGAGTCTGCGAACCCATTCCGACTGAAGATGTCGAGTCCGAACTAACCAACAAAGGTTACTCAATCCGTGGCGTCCACCGTATGTCTAACGGTGGTAAAATCTGGCCACTTATGTCTGTCCGGCTAGACCGCACCGCTCCAAACTCCAAGTCAATCTTCGAACTTGGTAAGCTCTGCTGGCTCAATGTCAAAGTTGAGCCAAAAAGGGCAACAAAAGTCGTTCCCCAATGCCGCCGCTGTATGAAGTTCTTCCATACAGCGAATTATTGTCACGCCGCCTGGGTCTGCTCTTTCTGCGGTCGTAACCACGCAACCGCAGAATGCAAGTCGAAAGACAGAAAGGACGCTACTTCCTCCTGCTCTAACTGCAAAGGCGGTCATCGCGCCACCTACCGCGGCTGCCCCAAGGTTCCAAAGAGAACCACCCCCAACTCAAAAACCCTCACCCCGGCTGCCCAAAAAGCAGCAAATACAATCACCAACTCTTCCGTCACCCCAGTGTCGGCGCCCCCCTCACTAAGTCCTTTGCCAGCGCAGTAAGGTCAGCCCCCCACCCCCACCCCCCACCCACAAGCGCACCACAACCCTAAGTTCCACCTCAGCCCCAAGAGCAACCCCGTCCCTTCAGGACAAAATACAGGCCATTGTTCAAACAATGGTTGCCAGCCTAGTCGCCGTTCTTGAATCTTCCATCAATGTCTAACACCGCCCACCCCAACAATCTTCGATTAGTTACCTGGAATGCTAATGGCATTAGAGGTAAATTGACAGAACTCGAGAATTTCCTCGAAGAAAAGTCAATCGGTGTTGCTTGCATCACCGAAACTCGTCTCTCGCCCAATCACAAACTTTTTATCCCAAACTTCACATTTTTCAGAAAAGATCGTGAAAACTCCATAGGAGGAGGCGTAGCCATTCTAGTAAGGAACACAATCAAACACAGGCCCGTTTCTTTGGCCACTGATTCATTCGAAGCGGTTGACATTGAAATCTCAACAACCACCGGCCCCGTTAGGATCATCTCGTTCTACTCGCCCCCGAACGATAATTATCTTTCAGATCTCCCCCTTCTCCTCCCTCCAAACGTCTCGACCATCATCGCAGGCGGCTTCAATGCCAAACACACCGCTTGGGGTTGCCGATACAACAATAGGAAAGGCATCTCTCTTCTTGCCAAATGTCTTGATTTATACTTCACAATTGAAGCCCCCCCAGACCCTACGTACTTCTCTGAAGTACAGAACCATATTCCCGACATCCTCGACATTTTCGTCACAAGAAACGTCAATCTTTCCACCGATCCCAACGTCCTTAACGGACTCAGCTCGGACCATCTACCCGTCCAACTAGAAATCGGCAGCCCATTCTACAACCCCCCAAAGACAAAAACCTCGCTGGACTGGCTACATCTCCGCTATATCCTCGAAACAACTTCATTCAAGTGCACTCAAATTCGCACAACAGCGGAACTCGATGAAGCTGTGGATCTTCTATCAAACGAGATCACCAGCGCAGTCGAGCTCTCCACGATCTCTCGCCCCTCCCAACTCCCGCCAAAAATCTCCCCTCAGACATTCTTGACCTCCTTAAGAAGAAAAACAAGACCCGTCATCAGTGGCAAAAATACCGCAATCCAGCGCATCGCGCAGAACTAAACGCCCTTTAGCGAAAACTGAAAACTCGCCTTAGCGAATTCCGCAGCGCAGCCTTCGACGATTACATCGCGCAGGCTGGAAAACACCCCCAAAGCACTTGGAAAGTCATTCGCTCTCTCCGAAACAGAGCTCCCCATCTCCCGCCACTAAAACAGAACGGCTCCACCTACACGACAGATGAGGAAAAGGCTGCAACCTTCGCAGACTCTCTCTGCCTCCAGTGCTCCCCGTTGCCCAGCTGAGCGGATCTAGTCAACTTTCAGGTGCGCACCAAATCCGACGCACAAAACTTCAACCCCTCTATACCAGACTTTAAACACACCACCCCCCGTGAAATCTCCCTTACCATCCGATCCATGAAAAATAGAAAAGCCCCTGGCGCTGACGGAATTCCCAACGGAGTCCTGAAAGTCCTGCCAGCAAAGCACATAACAGCACTGTGCAACATCACAAACGCCATCATGCGGCTCCACCACTTCCCTCTGGTATGGAAAGAAGCCACCGTCATAGGTCTCCCCAAAAAGGGGAAGCCCCTTAGCTCTCCCTCGAGCTACAGACCCATCAGCCTGCTCAGTTCGATGAGCAAAGTGGTCGAATCTATTCTCCTAGACCGGCTCTTAGACCACGTGGAGCAAAACAACCTTCTCCCCGACTTTCAATACTGTTTCCGCAGGAAACACGGCACTGGTCACCAACTTCTTCGCGTAAGCGCATACATATCTGATAACCTCAACAAGCGTCGTCACACCACAATGCTGCTTCTTGACGTCCAACAGGCTTTCGACAGAGTCTGGCACGAAGGCCTTATCTCCAAATTAATCGCCCTCAACACCCCTCACTTCCTAATCGGGGTTATCAGATCTTTTCTTACCGACAGAAGCCTTCGCGTCCGCGTCGGCTCTGCCCTGTCAGGCAGCAAACCCGTCAAGGCCGGTGTCCCGCAAGGCTCCAAACTATCTCCCATCCTCTTCAATGTATTTTGCGCAGACATGCCCTCCCACCCTTCAATTCTGACTGCTCTATACGCAGACGACATCGCCCTATTAAACTCCGCTAAAGCCATTCTCAACAGCTATGCAAAAATCAACAATTTTCTTCCCCAGCTCCTAAACTGGTATCGGACATGGAAACTCTCCATCAACGAGACCAAATCGGAAGCAACTTTCCTCTCTCACAGAACCCGGAAACCTCCTTCCATAATCGTCAACAACCGCCCCGTCAAATGGACAAACTCCGTCACCTACCTAGGCGTCGTCTTCGGCAGAACCCTAAACTGGAGGCGACACATTATATCCACCCGAAACAAGGCTGTGGACGCATACATTGCGCTCAGGCCTTTCTTCCGTAACAATTCCATCTCCCATCAAACGATAATCCGTGCGTTTAACGCAATCATCAGGAGCATTTGTTCCTACGCCATTCCCGCCCGGGGCTGCGCCCTTCCCCAACGCCTGAAAATTCTTCAAGGCACCTACATGCGGATTCTCCGTTCCGCATTAAACTATCCCTGGTTCGTCAGAAATATCCAAATTCTGAAAGAAACCTTCTCTCCCCGACGCTGCAAAATCATACGCGGCAAACCTGCGGGCCTCAGTGTCAGGCCACCCAAACCCCACCATCTCGACACTCTCTAACTGCGCCATCAAACCAAACGACCGTTTCAGATGGCCATGTCACCTTCTTCCCTGAGCTGTCCTTCTTCGCTCATTCCGAGTTTCGCTTTTTAGCGCGAGTGCCCACCCTACCCATCTGAGGTGGGCCACCGTCTTCGCTCTCACACTCCCTCCCCCCACCCCCAATTCTGCCCACTCCCGAATCCAATCCCCAATCCCAAACTCCACATTTATCCGGGAATGTTAAAACCTCACGGTTGAAAATCCCCTCTCGAGGAGGTGTTTTAGTCGGTAGGCGCCTCGGCGAATCCGACACTACCTGAGGTGTCGTTTGAAGATTTCCCCTCCTCGAGTATAAACTAAAAACAAAAAAAAAAAAAAGATAGGATTTCCACGCACACAGCCGATCGAAGCACCGTAGATTCTGCGATTTCTTCGCAGTCGACGCACCGCACCGATTAGCCGTTTTCTCGCACTTGTTACCTACTACAGATATAGTATAAGGACAAATAATTGAACTGATGGTAAGAACCATAAATAAATAGTAAACCAATCTCATGATAATTATCATTATGTTTATAACTCTGACAATGAAACCATGTTATAAAACTGAGAAACTAAGAGGGTTTACAGGTAGAAAGGCAGGACCGTATTCAAACTGTTGTGAGTAATTCTAACTTGTACCAAGGCAATATCACTGCAATGTTTAAAAAAGACTAAATAGATAAGCAAATCAGGCAATTTTAAACATTACGGGGGTTGCTTAGCTTAGGTTCTTTACCAATTACATGGAGCACAGAATTTTTCCAATGATTTGGGAAGCAATTATTAATTTCTTGTTTAATTAAAGAAATTTTTTCTTTAGAAAATTTAGGGGCTTTATTATTATCCACCATAGTTTAAATACGGCCCTTATTGACTATAAATTACCCCAAGCTGTGGCAGATAATTTAAACGATTTGATTTTTATCTATGGTTCTTCCCATCAGTTCAATTATTTACTATACAAGGCAGATACACCGATCTACGTGCTTTTCAGCGCGTACACCACGGGGCTACCAACCGGCAGTTATCTCTGCCGACCAGACAACCTAGCAGCACTAAACCAGGAGGTTTAGTTGGTTCAATTTCTTCAACGTCATCGTATTTGCCCAGCCGAATCTAGGTAAGTCAATCTTTTAACAATAATAACCGCTAATCAACAAACTTCGGGACCGAGTACGCAACGTCCCCTTGTACTTCATCGCTCCCTACCCCCACCACCCCCTATTACTAACAACCTTGTTCCAATCAAACAACGCTTTCTCAAGCATACTCTACATACGTGAAAGCATTCTTTCGAAATGTCTGCCTCCGAGAGCCCCGCGCTCTTGGAGGGCCTCTCCTATGAGGCCGCAACGGCCACCATAAAAGATATTTAGGCCAAACTCGAGGCCTTAACCGAATACGTGCGTCGTCCTCCCATCTTTATGTATGTTTATTCTTTAATTTTGATTAGCTTGTTATCGTCCTTACTAATTATTATTACTTCGGTTTAATTTCCATTGAATTGTTCTTTATGTTTGTAACTCATTTTAATTTATGTGTATATATGGATGTATTTTGGTATTTTTGATACCTCTTACAGTTGTCCCCGATTAATGTACTGCTTCCTGGTACTAGGTAGGTGTATGACAAGCACTTTATTTTGGTTTATTAAAATCAGTTAGCCTGAGAAGTTTGATCCGTTGTCTTAGAATGGGTTCATTTTAATTCTGGTATATTTACCACAAAATTACGTGAACGTAGATGTTGACTAAATCGGCCTGAGGGAGTAAAACCACGAGCAGGGATTTAGAAGGATCTCCCTACGGTTTACGCTCTTATGATTAATTCAGGTGAACGTGTAGCTACCGTATTAAATCAATTTGGCGGTATCTATTCTTTCAGCTGAAGGTATTCGCTTTGGTTTGATTTTGAACCACTAACACTGTTTGAGCATTTGAAGGGTTTGCCTTGATAACAGATGTGTTTAAAAAGATAGCAGATTTGCAGTTGTCATAATTAAGGTGAAACTCTTAATTAAAGAACTCATCAGAGAGAGGGAAGTTGAGTAAGTTGACATACTCTGTTGTTCTGAATTGTCATAAAATAGAGACGACGTCCACTAAGAGTGGCGTGTTTCGAACCACCTTATAAATAGAGGCTATGTTCAATAAGGTGACGTGTCTCGCCAAACACAAAAAGGGTTATGTTCACCAAGTGTGACGTCTCCGACAACAAAATATAAAAGGTTTCGTGGTTACCAAGTGTGCCCGATTCCTCACACCAAACAAACTATATATACAAACTCCCGTGACAAAGAATTTTCAGACAACAGGTGTTTTAACATGGCCTACTAAGGTAGTCCATGGGCTTACGGCGGTTGGCTTTAGCGATGGTTAAAGTTCCCGATCTGCACGACTTTCCTTCTCCCAGTTTAAGACGAGCATGCAAGAGCTTTTCCTACACACTTAGTTGTTGCACTGTTTGACGATGTTCGAAATTTGTACCAACATCTTATTTGGTAATTAAAAATTTTTGATGGCACATCTGTCCCAATCCTAAAATTCTATGGTAAAATAAGAAGGTGCTTGTCGTCCCGAACCGATACCAAGGGCAATTGTAAATATGTATACTTGTAAATAAATCATGTGGTGTTCAAAGTTTTTGTGTTTTCTTTGTTGCCACATATAACTTGTACGGAACTCATAAAAGAATCTTAGTTACTATATTCTATTAACACAACGTAATTAAAAGGTTCTAACACTAGAAGATTCACATTTACAGCCAAATTCTTCGATTTAAATAAATAAATAAAGATTTTTGAAAAGATAAATTTTGTTTGTTTTCTTTTCTCGATTTTGACGAAAAGTGAGGATAGTAAGGGGCTATAGTTACAATACCTACAAATAATATTATTTAGGAAATAATTATGTGTATAAAGTAGTGTAACCTGAATGCAGGACAATGTGTAAGATCGTAGATATACAGGAGTACAGAATAGAGGGTGAAATTTCCCACTTCAATGTTTTTATTTTATTAAAATATATATATATATATTTATAGTCAGGGGGTGAAATGTTCCGGAGCTAAAATATCCTGACACCGTGTAACCCACCTTACCGTAACATAATTAAGTTTCTTGAAGGCCTTTGTGGATAGAATCATTCTTTATGATTACCTGGCAATTTTTATTTTGGCTTCAAAGATTAAACTAGTGATAAATAAATCAGTACAAATGCAACTCAGGTAATAATTCTATGTAGGTATGCATGTAAATGGCCGATCACTTAGTTTTAGGGTCATTTGAACGACAGTAGGGAGTAAACCGGCCGCTGCGCTTAATTGTTCTACACCCACGTATTATTAGTATATTCTTAAACGTTTTTAGGTAAATACCATACAATCCCTTGGCACAAATAATAATAAATCACTGAAAATATATGTGCTAATCAGGTAAACAATTCTTTCTGGTAGTTTTGCAATTATGATAATTAATAATATTTAAACTTTCAGCGGTGCAAGGATGATGAAGCATGTTTTAATAAAATTGAAAATTTAAACAGATGAACTTCAACAATTTATTGTAACGATTTACTCGACAATATTGTTTCGGCTGTATAGTTGTACTCTAGATAATGGCTACTTAGCCGAAACAATATTGTCGAGTATATCGTTACAATAAATTGTTGAAGTTCATCTGTTTAATTATATATATTGGATGAACGTATTCCAAAAGTAATCCGTACAAGAGACTAATAAAAAGTGTTATTTATATCCATTTGTTTTTTTTAGCCCGTCACTAATTTCACATTCACATTTGCATGTAAGATTTCAGCTTTTTCGAAATATTGCTAAGTTGCCAAAAATCCGTATTCAGAATAAAATTTTTGCAACCGAAATGCCCTTTACAACGCCTATACTTAGTTCGAAATTCATATTGAAGTTGACCACCGTCGAATTGTCATTCAAACTTTCAGATGTATTTTATCCCAATGCAAATTTTACACTTTATTGTATGACCTATGCAATAAAGTTATATAGATGGGCGGGTGGAGGTTAGACTTACGAATTAAATTCAAAAAAATTGATACCAGCGCCCTGTAGCGGAATTGTATTTACAATTATATAAAAAATATTTCTTCCCCAGTAGGATGAACTAAAAAAAGAAGAAGCCCAATTAGGGTGAAGGTTTTTTATTGTAATGGTTAATCACGCAAACGTTTCGCCTTAGTACAAGGATTCCCCAAGGCTATAATACGATGTAACAGAGGCAATTTGTAATATATATTTTTTTTAATAATAAAGAACTTTGTAACAAAATATGTTCTCGGTCAGTATTCTGTCGAAACCACCAGACACGGATCGCGATTTCGAGCTGGTTGGCTCTCATCAGTGTGCCGCGGCTATGCGTGAGGACTGATTTAACAAGCATTGCCTTAATAAAAAAGGCATCTTGTTGAACACTACAGTACCTCTTATTAAATAGCATTTACCATAGATGGCGCTCTAGTGACATCTTTGGTCCTTATTAAATCCACTTCTAGCAAGAGGAGACTTTAGTCGGTCGGTATTCTGTCGAAACCATCTGCGGCACGCTGATGAGAGTCAACCAGCTCGAAATCGCGACCCGTGTCTGGTGGTTTCGACAGAATACTGACCGAGAACATATTTTGTTCTATTGATGTATGTGTGCGTTTCACACAGTCGTAGGTATGCGTGAGGACTAGTTTAACAAGCATTGCCTTAATGAAAAAGGCATCTTGTTGAACACTACAGTACCTCTTAGTAGTGTAAGATGACCGGTTCTAATTCAGAGGAGGAGAGGTTACTTAAGGTCAAATTGATGGAAGGTCATTGACTTTAAACTTGTGTGTATGTAGTGGTCGAATGCTTCACAATGAATTGAAACATATGTACATCTATCGGTAATGTAAAATTAAATACGTCTGCAGTCGTCTGAAGTTTACGAATCTTAAATACGTTTACATAATAATGTAGAGGAAGTGGAGAAAAGTTTAGGGTATAGACATATGAAATAAAAGTGAAGTCGTTATAGTTATCGATTCTTTATTTTGATATAAATGAAGTATGTAAGTGATACAATCAAAATATTGAACAGTAAGATTACATTAATAGTACTAACAACTTGTAGAAATACGAAAGAGTCGGTGATATAGCCCTTAGTTGTAACGTATCTGTTTTCATTATCCTTAAGCTGAATCCATCGGCTTTCAATATTTCTTCGAAACTATCCATGTTTATCAATAAATGCTAGTTTTACAGAGTGAAGGTTCTGCACGTTCTCAACTGTAAAGACATTTGTTCCATTAACATTTCTTAAAATAATAGTATCCCAATTTTTCTTCCATGTACAAGACATATCAATATCCTTATTAAAATTTTTACAAACATAGGCTTCATCTCCAATAGTATTATCAGGTGGGGAAATGTAGAGGGTATTGTTATACAAATATGTTAAAATCAGTAACGACGACACACTGATCATGATTGCTTTTTTCCATAACAACTGAGACATTTAAAACGAGCAACGTAGTTTGTATAATAAGTTCCCCTCCACTGAAGCTTATGTAGTGGAAGGGGATTTTACATAAGTTACGGGAACGAGTGAAGGAGCGGTAGATGCATAACAGAGTTGAGTGTATTTAAGTCAGTATAACATGGAAACCTTTATCGAAAAAACAAAAAATACAGTCAATTTATGAGTGTAAAGACAACCAATATTTTAATAAAAGAACATTTTTATAAGCACAATTCTGTTCAACAGCGGTTGTAAATAAATGATAAGAACACACTTTAACTTTAAAATGAGTTGGGAGTTTGGAGAGAGCTGGACATCCGATATCTTCAATGTTAACAAAGTTAACAGTAGGAAAGGATTTCTGCAACCACATCATCTTTTGTAATCCTTTAACATATACAATTGTTGACTCCATCAATATGGAGTAAATTCTATCATAAAGTGTAGAGTACGGAAGATCGCCGTTATCCCAATATAACCCATGAAAATTTCTTGTTAACCAACGATTTTGACTTCTGTAACGAACGGGGAGAGCGTCCCATGGAAATGGTGGTTCAAATGTGAAATGATAAACTGGTTCTTCTTTTAGAGCAACAACAGCTACTTCTTTAAAAACAAATCGATTCTCACTACACTGAAAACCTTGTACGTCCAATAAGAAAGTCATCGTGCTCACTGTTCAGTACCGGTAAGAAAACTAAATTGTGGAAGTAATCGTTGTGTTTTATACTTCTTGAACTAAGTTTGTAGACGGATTGTAACGTATCACACGATCATGTATTATTGAACAGAAAGCTGCGGTTTTGTTTGGTATATTTTCTTTAGTTTGAAACTAGACGGGTATCTATACTACCAGATTTAACAGTTTCATTCTGATAAGAACAGTCTACTATTACAAGAGGAGCAATGACTCGAAATTGTTTAGGATCGAATAAGGGTTCACTTACATTACCATAATACGATTGTTGAAAGTTGGCATACATTTCATATAAAACGACAAATCTAGAAGTATCAAAATCTAAATTCAAATTATCATACGGGTATATAGTAGATCCTAAGTTAACTTTAAAATTGGTTAGTTTGCAGTGATCGAAGGCACTCATATTTTTTGCAAGATTATTACTTTTATCTGTTTGAAATCCGAAAATAATGAAGCGATGCTTTTCCAATTGTGACGTTGTTTTCATCACAGGCAAGACCTAATTCTGTATTCATCTTTGACGATGTTGCGAATGAAAATCAAAATAAGATAAGGGAATACTTTAGTATGGGAAGACATAACTCAATCGACACTTTTTATTTAAATCAAACATATGCACAGATTCCCAAACATTTAATTAGAGATAATGCAAATTTAATAATACTGTTTAAACAGGATGAATTAAATCTCAAACACGTCTTCGCAGACTGTCTGTCATGCCAATACAAACATGACTTTTGACCAATTTAAAAATATTTGTGCAGAGTGTTGGAAAGAGAAGTTTGGATTTCTAGTGATAAACAAAGATTGTGGTATAAATGAGGGAAGATATCGCTCAGGATTCGATAAATATATATTAATGTAAGTGATATAAAGTCAATCAGTTGTTAAAAGACAACCTTGACAAGAGCATGGATGTAAAAGCAAAGAAAGAACTAATCAAAGTTAGGAAAGCGGTAAAGAGGAAATTACAAATGTTAAAGGAATCGACAGCAGGACAGAATCTCCTGTTGCAGCAAGCATATCAACCACTTACAAAATCGCTTCTTAACTTGAAATCAGAGCTGGGTGAAGAGATCAAAAAAGAATTAAAGCCAGAAGTGAGTAATTGGTCGAAAGGTGACGTTCCAGCTTCGTCAACACCAATAAAAATTAGAAAGCTTGACCCTTCGAATGCTCCAGGTACCTTACCACCAGGTGCTCCTTCATTCTTAAGGGAAGAAAGTGTTTATGAAAGAGACCCAACAACGGGTCATGAAAACACAGACCAGGATAATGATGACTTTGAACAATTGAAGAAAGCGTACATAGACTATATTAATAGCTCTCGCTTTGCTCAATATTTGGAAGAATTCGATCCTCTACCTCGAGACTATATAGAAGGAATTATTAAAGACTATGATGGTGACACATTTCACGCTGACGTTCTGAATCCTCGTCTTGATAAAGTTCGATACGAATGGAACACAAATAAATTTTTTATTGGTGATTCTGAACTGAATTTTGACGGACCAAACGTTGTAATCGATGGCAAATTTAAATACATAGGTACTGTGGGATTATACGACCTACTCTTCAAATTACGTTCTGAATATCCGACATCGATGAAAGAAAGGAAAGACTACGCTGATATATTAAGACGTACGGGAGCAGTTTACAAGTTAAGACAGCAAACATCGAAATTTTCTAAAGGTGGAGGATTGTCGTTGTTGACATACAACGAAAAACCGATCGAATTCTAATATTTTGATGACGTTAATGAGTTGTGTGATCGTTTAAGGTTATTGGTTGCTTCTCAACAAGCAGGCAACACAAATCATGAAAACGAAATTCTATCAATTTTAGAAGAGTTGCGTGAGTGCAATATAATCGTATAAACAAATTATTAAGCTTATTAGTTAGACAATGACGGTTGATAAGTTCGGACGTCCGTTAGAAAAAAAACGATTCTTTCGCAAGCATTCAGCAATGTTCATGATTTCAATCATAACCGCTTAACAAGAATCGGTGATCCTCAGCAGGTGCATGATGCTGTGAATGTGCGATTTTTGGAGAAGAAGGTGCAACGTCTGTTATCGCAAGATGATGTAACCGATATCAGACAAGCATTCGATAAAGTGTTGTATTTCGTTGATGTGGCTAATAAGCGTATTACACATTTGAACGAGCCTACCGCTGGGTTTCATGCAGCTACTAAAATGTATGTAGATGAGAAAGATCGGTTAACAAAAGAGCATATCAGAATCGAGTGTGAAAAGGTAAAGGATCGTGCTGTCAGTGAAGGTGTCAGAAGGATGAAGAATTTACGAGAAGAATTGAAAACAGCTGTCTCCAAAAGTGGTGATAGTGATAATGTAGAGTTAGCGATTAAAAATTTGGAAAGAGAACTTGAAAAATATAATACTGACAGGGATAAAGAAACAACAAACAAGGTGAACGATATAATAGAAAAGAATGCTGTCGGAATCATGGACGTCTTTTCAACAAAAGTAAAACTAGAGCGAAAAGATGTAGAAGCGTTTGTTAGGAAAGGGGATGAAGAAGTATCGAAGAAATTGAAGACGGAAATTGTGCAGGATATGAAAAATGATATAGACGCGAGTTTTGAATTAATTAAAATCACGATTCAGGATGAGTGTAAAAAAGTTAAGGAATTTGCAGAGAAAGAAATTCAACGAACCAATAAAAAGAAAGATGATCTGAAAAACGAATTAGTGGTAATGGTGGAATCACTAAAAAAGGAAGCAAAGGAGCTGAAAGTAAGGCTAGATACTCTGCAACAACAAAGAGGAACAGGTAGTGCGAAATCGAGCAGTTCTAAACCAACAACAACAGTTTCGTCCATGTAGTTCTTCATTATAAGAAAAATGTTAAATGTGAAAGAAGAACTAGTGAAAGAACTGCATAAACCTGCGAAAATTAATTTTACACGTCGTAAAGTGATAGTGAAAGGATTAGATGATCTTCATCAAGCCGATTTAGTGGAAATGATTCCGTATGCGAGAGAAAATAAAGGTGTCAGATACATTTTGGTTGTAATAGACGTTTTCTCAAAATTTGTGTGGGCTCAAGCAGTAAAACGCAAAACAGGTGAATATGTTGGAAGGGCTTTACAGTTAATTTTCAAAAGAAGTAAACGTATTCCTAAGTATATGCAAACTGACTTGGGAAAAGAATTCTACAACGAACAAGTGAAACGAGTTATGCAAAAATATAAAATTAACCATTACTCAACGTATAGCACCAAGAAAGCGTCAGTTGTGGAGCGGGTAAATCGAACACTAAAATCAAAAATGTGGCAACGCTTTAGTTTACAAGGATCCTACAAATGGTTGAAGTTATTACCAGATATAGTACAGGAATATAACAATTCGGTTCACAGAACTATCGGCATGAGACCAAGCAAAGTTAATAAACGAAACGAATAAACACTTTTGGAAAGTATTTACAACAATCCAAAGAAGGTGGATTCACGAGAAATTAAGTTTAAAGTTGGAGACTGGGTACGAATAAGCAAACATCGTGAATTGTTTAGCAAAGGTTATACCCCGAATTGGTCTAACGAATTATTTACGATTAGCTACATAAAATTGTCACATCCATTTATGTATTACTTAAAGGATGATAAAGGGGAAGACATAAAAGGAGGATTTTATGGTATGAAACTACATAAAGCGAAATATCCAGATATTTATTTGGTGGAACGTGTACTAAGACGAAAAGGTGACATGGTTTACGTCAAATGGTTGGGGCTTAACCAATCTCATAGCAGCTGGATTCATAAAACAAACGTTTTGTAATGTATCCCCAGTTTTTTTCTGATAATAAAGTCTGCACTGTTAATAATGATTATCTTTACCCCTTCCCCAAAGTATGATTATAAATAAGATAGAACGTGACGAGTTTAATCAGTTGTAATCGTTAGTTGCTGCATTGAACGTTTAAGACGTAGTAATAGTTGAAAGTTACGTAATTGAAGTTAAATTTTTCAAAGAGGGTTTATTATCTTTGAAAAGATATTTGGTAGCGTCAGAGTTGGATAGCGTGACAGAAGAATTCGAATTAAAAGGTGAATACGATAAAATCGTAATAGGAGGCTACTTAGTGGTTGATGAGAGCGATCCTGACGATTTTGAAGTATAATTTTTATAAAAATGGATTCATTATCGTACGAGTTGTATCAAGCAGAAAAACAAGTCCTTATTCTCAACCTTCGAAGAGCAATACTATCAAACGATTTAGATAGAGTTAAAGTTGTGTTGTCGAAGTTGGGAGTTGCAGTACCAAAGGAAGCATTCAAATGGTTAACTGTAACACAAGAGACATCGTTCGATATTTTATACTTCATATTCGAAAGAAAGCAAAGGTGTGACGAATTGGGGGATGAATTTCTAAAAGGTTGCTGTGAAACAGTGGTAATAACGGTTGATGATGTCGAAATGATTTTAAATTAAAAAAAAGTATAATTTCATGCGACACGACGTATATTTTTTAAAGGAAATGTTTACAAACGGATCAGTTCTAATGCGGGATGAGAAGTTCTCCGTAATGAATGTCAAGAAAAAGTATGTTACATTGTTAAAGTGTGTGGATGACTTAATACTGGATGTAGCATACTACGCACAACCGAAAAATTTGGAAAAGTGTATTAAACTGATCAACTTGTTTCGGCTTCCGTATACATTAAGTCCAAATATCAACGGTCGTCATCAAACAGTGCTGCAATGGATAGAAGAAAATATTTTAAGAGAAGGAACGGAAAAAGCTGCAGGCTGGCAGAGCGGTCCTGACTCAGGCAAATGGCCATCATGTAATATCGAAGATTATAAGAAAATTTATTTATTGTTAATGTTATTGAAACAATAAATTGTAACAGTAGAAATCGTACACATGTTATTTGTGAAGTTGAGGAATATATTTCGCAGAATAAAAATAGTAAACAAACAAGTTGTGTAGTAACGTTTTATTATTATTTATACAATACAACCAATATTAAGGATAAAATATTTACATTGAGTGACATTTCAGCGTAAGCTATACTTAAACAGAACTCCAAGTAGGTATTACAGTAGGTGTTCATAAATATTATCAATGGCTTCCTGTGGAAGTGACGAAGCTTCGAAAAGTCTTTTAATAAAGTATTCTCCAACCGTTAAGTCGTCGGTATACGGTTGATGAAAATTTTGTATAAACCGATCAACGGCACCGTCGAACTTTGAAAGGGAACTGTTTGATTTTTTTATATTGTAATGTCCCCAAGGAAGAGTATTCGTTGTTTTCGGAATTAAGAAACGTTTATCATCTTTGGGAGAGAGGGCTACTTTCGTTTTCATATGGGTAAACATAGTACATCATACATTTAAGAATGGTGGCGTCATCTCTAATGACGCGTAGGTAATCATCGATTTGAAGATGTAATTTAATGACATTTTTCTTGACACCTTTTGCTTTTTTAATAATTTGATCAACGGCTTCAACGCAGTAGGCTTTTGCTCCGGTTCCATAGAATGCTTTAATGGGATTATTAGGGAATTCGTCTTTTAATTTGCCAATAATAGAAGAGGTAATAGGGATATTGAAACTATTATCATGGGGATAATTGGAAGTGTCGAAGTGATGAATATTTTCAATCATATCTCTGTAGAAATTTTCGGTGAATACTTTAAGAATGAAGGAATCAGTATCCATATACATCAAAGAAATATTTTCTTGATATTTTTGCTTAAGAAAGCCGTAGTAGAAGTCATACATAACAACTTTTGATAAATCCAAAATAGTGAAACCTACATAGAGCGGTTTATCGTAAACAATGTGTAATTTATTCATCTGAATAGCTACGAAATGGGGGTGAAAATTTTTGAATTTCTGAAATTGGGTTTAGCTATTAAATTTTAAGCACCATGGTACCGTCCAACGTTTTGCCAATGAGTAACTAACATGACGTCAACTCGTTTATCAACGTTCTCCATCGTTTTTCCGAAAGTACTGTTGTTCATCAACTTAAAGAAAGATTTCCCAAACTTATTATTACACATGTTGCGTTTTCTAGTATTCAAATCTATGAAAGGTTCCAACCATTGTGACTGTTTAAACTGAATAGCTCTATGCACTTTAAGTAATTTTAATCCGCTCTGGAGAGCTTGTTTAAGCGGTAGGTAATGAACAATATACTTTGTCTTAGTAATAAGGTTCGGAATCAATTTTTTGACTCTACCATTAGCATGTAAATCGAGAACATTTAATTCATCAATTTCAGCATCGGTGAGCCAACGAAAATGGGATATGGGAAGGTATTGACTCATGCTGTGTCCATACAAATTGGTAGCATCCAAATACATAATGTAGGAAGTGGGAGCAGATGCGTCATAATCAGGAAGGTGTGGGTTATTGGCGAAATGCATTCTTTGAACACACTGACTTATTCCTCCGCGTACCCCTTTTTGGAAAAACTTTAACATATCGATGTCAGTTAGAAGTTCTAAATTAACGCGAGTGAATTTTAACATGCTATCCCACGCTAGCCCGGGAGCGGTGTAATACTGAGCGGGGTCCAATTCGTAAGTGGAAATGCATATTTCACGAAAATTCTCGAACACGTCAGCTAACAGTAGGACATCGGTTTTCAAGTAGAGGTCAGAATATTCTCCGAGAGTGGAGCAGTTAAAGGTTTTCCAAACGGTGGCAGCTCTTTCATAATCTTCATCAGAAATAGGTAGAGATGTTAATTTATCGAAAAAATCGTCGTTGAGAGGGAACGTTGATTGGTCAAGTTTAGTAATATCGTCGACGTAGGAGTAAGGGAAAACCCCTTTCCGTCGCACAAGTTGAAATTGTGTAGGATCAGAAAAGTACTTCTTCACTTGGAAGCATTGAGAAGGATCGAGTTCTTCAGACAGTTTGGAGATATCATCACTATTCACTATACCAATCATCACCTTTTTTACAAAATATAAGTCATGGTAGACATGAATAGATTTGATCATCTCCAAGCCCAACATCTTAGCAAATTCAAAATAATCATGCTCATCAAACTGAAAACGACGGCCCTTTTTAAATGCTAAATATCTGAAAAACTTATGTTGAATTGATTTTAAAGTGGTGAATATTAACGTACAATTTCATAAATACATCCCGTTTAATTTTAATGTTATAAAAAGTCATCGAAGATAACGAATGTTAAAATTTATTATTTTCAATAACACATTAACATTCTATCCTTTTTGCAAGCTTATTGAAACATCAGTTCGCCTCCTATCTAATGAACTAGGAACGGCAAGAAAAAAAGTGCTACTTTTAAATCACTAACATTTTATTTACATATCTAACTCAAATATTAAAAGTATTTTTATGTACCTGTATATTGGGCGTTATCAGTCCCAAGTCTTAATAAAAGCGTCAAAACAAAACGATTTTCTCTGTGAAAGATCGGAATCAAATATGGAATGTAGAAGAAAAAGAAGCGCTGCATTCAGTTAGATGATCAAATAAAAAGAATATTGATTCAATATGCTACAAACAAAAATTTAAAGCATTGCATCCAGGCTAATTAGAAAACATTCTTTATATATAATTATTCTTAGTGTTTCGGGCCAGTTCGACCAGCCGCGGCCGGTTTCGGCAGTGTGTGCGTCGTATTTGTAAACGTGTGTTTCGTACCTTCCTTCCAAAAAAGCAATTAAGCGGTTCGCAGAATAGTAAACAATCTTCGACGTTTCGAATATTCTAGATTGTTCCCGACTTCTTTATGGATGCTATAAAAGTGAAGAGGCGTTCGTTGAGTTAATAATTAGTAACAAATTGACAGTGACGGACGTAACATAAGAAATAAATCGACAGTGATAGTTGTGAGAATACAAATTAATTGATACGTTCATATAAGTGAATAGTGTAAATAAATATTAACCTAAGTTTAGTATTGATTAATAGTGTTTTAAGTTGTAACAATTAAATCAGTGTATATAAATTGTTGTTCCTGTAATTTAGTCTTGTAAATAAATTTAATAAACCCACGAACACTACAACTGGTGTCAGGCATGGGGTGAGACGTAGCTTTTGAAGATTTTAGAGCAGGTTGTGTAAAAGACATTACAATGGCAAAGAAGTTGGGCGAATTGAAAGTAGCCGAGTTAAGAAGAGAATTGGAGAACAGGATGAAGCGACAAGCGGTAACAAGACGGAGCTTCAGTGGCGGCTCGCGGAGGCGTTGAAAAAGGATGAATTGTTGCAAATGATGAAAAGTCTGGAAAATAAATTGGAGGAAAATAGTCAAGGTTTGAAACACGAATTGGAAGAAAATGGTCAAAGTTTGAAACATGAATTGGAAGAAAATAGTAAAAGTTTGAAACATGAATTGGAAGAAAATAGTAAAAGTTTGAAACATGAATAATATTTAATTCTCAAAAGTTCGGGAGAATTATTATTTCGAATCAAATTACGAGTTACACACAAAGCACAAATTAGTATTTATAAAAATGCATTGAGTGTGAAGGGGAATAAGACACAAGTCACTAAATTAATACTTTATTCCTTGAGAGATCGAACAAGACTAATAACAAACTTACATATTTACAACAACAAAAATGGTTAAATGGGGATAAGAGGGGCAAAAAGGGCGAGTGATGGGACAAGTAAATGTATATATGTCTATCTTTAAATAAACGAGTACAAATTTTCCAATAGTATAATATTCCAAGAAAGTAAATAAGTTCTGACAATAGAAATGAAACGGTGTAGAGTCAAGAACACGAGTAAAACCACCAACTTTTGACGGAAAGTCTTCATTGACTACATATCACAAACAATTCGAGGCGGCTGCCAAGGCAAATAACTGGGCGCCTGAGGAAAAGACCGACCTAAGACGCTAGCTGATACTTTGGCTCGTGCATTAGAGTATTAAACTGTTAAACGGGTCTATAGCAAATAAGGAAAGGTTCGGGTACTGCGTGAAGAAGTAGATTCGTCAGAATCTTTAGAAGAAACCGTCTGCCGAATCATCTTCAAGCTCAACAAAGAAACGCGAAACTAAGATGTTGGAATTGCGGCGATCTGTGTCATACGAATAGGCAGTGTAAGAAAACTACTCTTTCCCCGACCTCAGCTGCAGGAAAACTAGATAGGGTCGACGTCAAAGGGGAAACGTTGACTCATGGACAATGAGACACCCAACTTTTCGCATTTACAAAGCCTTTGCAGCATCAGCAATCATAGGTGGAAAAACCCAGCGTAGTTGAGAGTCCTAGCCAGGTTGTGTCAACTAAGTGGGCTCTGCGTACGGCTACTGGAGAGAGAGTGGTTGTTCGTGGCGAAGCTAAGGTGTCATTTGAAATTGGCAAGACGGTCTTTGACCATCGAGTGCTGGTAGCATGTATTGAAGACGACGTTATTCTTGGACTGGACATATTACAAAACTACGATTTTCACATGAATTTAAGAAGGGGTGTTGTGAGACTGAATAATAAAGAATTTTGTCTCATAAAACACGGACAGGAGGCGGTAAGCCGGAAGGTAAATTCTGAAGCAGTACCTGCCGAAATAAGTGGAGTGATTGATAGATATTGCCGGAATCTATCCAGTGAGCAGAAATGGAAAGTTCAACAGCTACTTTGTCAGAATGTTGACGTCTTTGAAAGTGACAAGAATGGTAGGGGAAGGACTAACATCGTTAAACACAAGATTAATACCGGTAATGCGCAGCCCATTCGTCAAAGACCTAGACGGCTGCCCTTAGCGAAGAAAAAAAAAGCAGAGCGAATAATCCACGAAATGCATGAGACCGGCATAATTGAACCTTCATCAAGCCAAGGACGTCACCGGTAGTGTTGGTAAAGAAGAAGGATGGTACAACCCGTTTCTGTGTGGATTACCGACAGCTCAACAACGTAACCAAGAAGGACAGTTATCCGCTACCACGAATTGATGACACCTTAGATATGTTTGCTGGCTCGAAAATGCTCTCCACGCTCGATTTGAAAGGCGGATACTGGCAAGTTGCCTTAGATGCTACCGACAAGGAAAAGACCGCGTTTTCAATCGGCACGGGCCTGTGTCAGTTTGCGGTTATGCCTATCGGGCTATGCAATGTCCCGGCGACGTTCGAAAGGTTGATGGAGAAAATATTGAGCGATCAAATTAGAAAGACCTGCTTGGTTTACTTGAATGGCATTATTGAAAGAACCTTCAATTAACACCTATAGAATTTGCAAGCAGTAGTCCAGCGATTACGAGAAGCTAATTTGAAGCTAAATCCGAAAAAGTGCCATCGAGGTTTCTAACTTGGGACATGTATCAGCGAAGGGTGTGGCCGTGGATCCAGAGAAGATAAAGACCGTGTAGGAATGGTCAGTGCCTGAAGATTTCCACGACATAAGAAGCTTCTTGGGTTTGTGCACGTATTATCGTCGCTATGTTCATGGACTCGCCAATATCGCCAAACCTTTGACACGATTAACTGAAAGTGACCGAAAATTTCATTGGGATTCGAATTGTCAAACGGCATTTGAGACTTTGAAGCATGATTTAATCACAGCCCCCATATTGGTATATCCTCGGCCCAATGGAATGTTCATTTTAGACACCGATGCCAGCAATGTGGGAATGAGAGCCATTCTTTCGCAGTTACAAGACGGCCAAGAGAAGGTAATCGGCTATACTAGCAATACCTTGTCAAAAGCCGAAAGAAAATACTGCAGAACACTTTTACAAATACCTATATGGACGGAAATTTACCCTAGGGATCATGCAGCTTTAAAGTGGCTTCTGAATTTCATGAATCCGGAGGGATAGGTAGCTAGATGGATTGAAAAGCTACAGGAATATGACTTTGACGTAGAACACCGGCCTGAAAAAGGGCACAAAAATGCTAATGCACTTTCCAGAAGATCCTGTCAAGCGGATTGCAAATAGTGTGATTGAATGGAAAAGAACAAAGAAACAATTCGACGCGTCACGGTAATCAATGACGAATGGTTACCTGAAAATATAAGACAAGACCAAGAAAACGACCAACGTGGGAACAAATTTCTTCCTGTACCCAAGTACTAAAATCGTTGTGGGCTCAGTGGGACTCAATGGTCTTAGAAGATGGCATCCTGAAGCGTGTTCTCGTAAGTACAGATGGAGACGAAGATAGGAAGCAACTGGGTATCACTCGAAACAAGGTTAAAGAGGCGTTGCCGTATCGCCACGATGGTTCATCTGGTGGCCATTTTGTAGTGGCTAAGACGCTCGGGAAGGTTCGAGAGCAATTTTATTGGGTGAATTGTAAGGAGGATGTCAAGAATTGGTGTAAGAAATGTACCACCTGTGCCGCAAGTCATGGACCGCAGAAATGGCCACGGGCCCCAATGCGTAAACACAACGTTGGTGGGTCCATCGAAAGAATAGCAATTGATGTGGCAGGTACATCATGGTCGTTATGGACTATTTCACCAAGTGGGTTGAAGCCTATGCCCTCCCGAACCAGGAGTCGGAAACCATAATTGAGGAGCTAGTGAAAGAGTTGATCAGTCGTTTTGGAGTACCGTTGGAGTTACACTCAGATCAAGGGAAGAATTTTGAGCCAACTATGTTCCGTGGAATATGCGAGCTCCTACGTATAAAGAAAACTCGAAATACTCCACTCCATTCACAATCGGACGGCATGGTTGAACGAATGAACAGGACCCTAATTAAATATCTCTCCAAGGTAGTGTCTGATCACCAAAGGGACTGGGACCGATATTTTCCGTTATTTTTAATGGCATACCGTTCGTCTGTCCATGAAACTGGTCAAACACGTGCCAGTGTCCTTTTTGAAATGGAACTGCGACTACCTTGCGATCTCAAATTCGACTGCAAACCAGGAGATGACTTGGCTGGAGAAGATTATGTTACCAACCTCCGAAGAAAGCTTAACTATATCCACGAGTCTGTTCGCCGGCATGCGCTAATTATCCTCGTCGTCGCCGTGGACTATCATCAACAAAATTGGGAAGGACCCTACGAAATAGTGAAGAGGATTAACGACGTGATCTACCGAATTAAGAGAACTCCAAATGGGAAGAAGGTAGTCCATTTTAGTCGCTTGACTCCATTCGCCGGTGCGAATGAAGAGGAGGCGCAGGCCAGATTATTAAAGGTTCTCCCTTCCGAGCCCACATTCGAAGAGTTCATGAAGAAAGGCCCCCATGTCAACAGAAGATTTGGAGTGACGCAGGAAATCCGACGAAACATGATTGAAGTCCTGTTCCGCCGTACTGGAGTGGACATTTTAGTCTGTTGCAGTAACCTAAATCGGGCCAATCATGAGAAGACCGTGGACTGTTACTTCTATTCGCGGTGTGTTCTTTAACATGGAATCATTAATAATGGAATAAATTAAGAAATTAACGTGTAAATTGTTAGGAACAACGGATGGTAATACTTACTTTCGGAATAGCTTGACCTGTTTTAATCAGTAACTTAAAGACACTATGATCAAAACACTCAGAATTTTATATATCGCCACTAAACTAGCACGGTAGCCGACTACTGTAATATGAACTTCATATGTTACTTAAAAGATGGCATACCCGAAATATCTGGAGGTGCCCCATATCCGAACCTACACCACTCTACTCTACATAAGCCTTCCTAATGGAAATAATATAGTAAATGCGGGCCGCAGAAATAATTACGTTAAATATACAACATGTAGAGTACAGATCATAAAGAAATGATTTGGAATGTATCTGAAAACTAGCGGTCCGTCCCGGCTTCGCACGGGTAGTAGTAGTAATCCCTAATTTTTTAGTATTAAATATAGAGTACCACCATGGTATAAATATTGACAAATATTGACATTAATATTTATACGATACTAACGTCACTCTATTGTTTTGCCTTCTTGACTTTTAAGTATTATTACGAATCTTGTATGGGAATACAGAAAAGTCTTGTTTTTATACTTTTTCAGGCAATTTTTTAAATTTTTCTCCGTAAAAAATCTATTCGCAGACCTACCGAATGCATATATAAAATTTCATTAATATCGGTTCAACCGTTTTGGAGGAGTATGGTAACACTGTGACACGAGAATTTAATGTATTAGATAATAACTTACCTTATATGTAACGTTGGAAATGAACTTATTCACTGATAGTTTACGAAAACAAAAGAATAAGATCAATAGGGGATGACGCGACGTGACTCGGCGTTATTATCATCAATGCTTATTTGAAAAATACGGTAAATTCCTGGATTTAAGTAAACTTAGAGCAGAATACATGAATCAATACTGAAATTTGAATAATTACAAGAAGGGTAACGAATTGTACTCAATTGTTAATGTCAGCTAGTTGGTGCCCAAAACTGAAAACACACACTAAAGGCTGTGTAAAATTACTACGTATATTGTAATTGTTCCGGCCGTGTTGTTCCGATGTTCCAATATTATACATTCACATTCGTTACAACACTATGAAATATTACACAAAATCTACAACTAGACTTATAAATGATATTCCAATAAACTAATGTATTCTTTCGATTCTATTGCTTGAAAGAGAGTTCTGTTTTTCATATTTCTGTGAAGTAGATTTCGTTTATTTTTTGAGAATTCTAATACTGAAATTTACCTTAACAGCTTTTTGAA
This sequence comes from Agrilus cyanescens, assembly GCA_947389935.1. Lineage (NCBI taxonomy): Eukaryota > Metazoa > Arthropoda > Insecta > Coleoptera > Buprestidae > Agrilus > Agrilus cyanescens. Next base: position 7,543,182 of record OX376713.1, on the reverse strand, counting down.
TAGGAAACGTGGGTCTTTTAATTTTATTCAGATACACTTCGATTTCCTTCGCCACACTAAAGAAGGCTTTGTCCTGTTTTCGCCACTTTTCTTCATCAAACATATCATCCACTTTATATTTTCGATCCTTAACCTTTGACTGTGCCTATAAAAAAAAAATAGTCTCTTCCACATATGATTAAAGTAAGCTTAACTAACACTCTGGCGTCGGATACTATCAGTGCAAGACCGTGACTTTTTAATTGAAGTCGTCAATCTTATTACAGGGTCCTCTATGAATCCACTTTCGACCTGCTGATGCTAAAATTAACAGTAAAAATTAAGAATCTGTACTAATACAGAGCGTTTTCAAAATAATCACTAGCAAAAAAATTTGAACAAAGAGCCATGCACAAAAGAGGATCTAGTCATTTGTTTGATTTGTACTACTTCCGAAATTTGAACATTCTAAGAAGAAATCTCCCACTATTTTATGTCAATAAAATAAATAAAAATAAGCTGTTATTCAAACATAACCTTGTATCTACAGATAAGAACTCAATAATACAAATTATTTGTAATTAAGAAGTTAGTGGTCACTTGGTGAAACATGGTGTTATAAAGAGGGAAATATATAATAAAAAACACTTGGGTTTGATTTCACAATTTGTTTTTAAACTTCTTGACGAATAATGTGTGAGCGGAAGATTATGTCATTAATATTGGTATACCTGTCTTTTTAGATTGGATTAATATTGGTTTTACGAAAAAATGATTCAAATACAAGTTTCACAGAATGTACTCCTAAATAGCCCACAAGTATTTTCGAATATACGTAGGTAAATCAAATTTAAACCGACCTTTAATAATAATTTTTTATTAAGTAAATATTTTATTAAACAAACAGTATCTTATTTTTCTATGTACATTCCTTTTTTATTAATGCATTTTTGCCATCGCATAGGAAGTTTGTTAATTCCATCACCAAAGAAAGAAGGAGGACGTGTCCGTAACCAGTTGCACACGAACTGCTCTACTTGTTCATTCATTGTCCGGACTGTATGGAGGGTGTTCGAGAATAGTCCAATGCATTTCAGTTAATTTTTGTTGGGTTATGGAAGCGGTGTGTGGTCGGGAGTTATCGTGCAGGATTAACACGTCTCCAATAGGATAACCTCGCCGTTTTGACCGATAAGCTGTGCGTACAAGATTTAAAAGGTTGCAGTAATAATGTGCATTGATAGTTTTTTGACCATGGAGGAAATCAATGAGTAAGACACCTCTACGAATGGCGTCGATGTTTTCTTGGGTAGTGCTTGTTTTCGGACGTCGTTGATGGCTTTTGTTTTGCACGATATCTCGTCCTTCACGGAATGCTTTGTGTCAAAATTTAACTTGAGTTTTTGACAGTGTTGACTCTCCATATTGATTACGAAGTCTTTTCCAAATTTCCTGCGGAGCCACATTTTCTTTCGTAAGAAATTTGTAACTTCAACTCATCAATCCATCAGTCCCGTCTACTCAATTGAGATACATAAAAAAAAAAACTATACTAGAAGGATGCGCAAAAGCCATGCTTCTGAATTACTTCTATAAGTAAAACTTGTATCAATTTGTAACCTGAACTTACAACTTATGTGTTATATGGTTAAATGTTAAATGTATTTAAATAGAAATAGAAATAAAGTGGAAAAATAGAAATGTACTAAACCTAATCTATCACGTGACATTTCAAATCTAGCTTTCACTAACGCTTTAGTAAATAAATAAATAAATCAGAAAACTGATTCTCGATTGTAACATAAGTCATGGCAATAACACCCTTCTTATATAGATCTCTCTAAAATAGTAACGTACATCAATATGTTTTGATCTCTGATAAAATTCAGAATTCTTAACAAGTTTTATTGCACTAATGTTATCTATGAAAAGCGCACTTTTATTTATTTTAACACCGACTAACCACAAAATTTTTTTTACTGCTTCAGCCGCACTCACGATTTCTGCTTCTGTTGTAGAGAGCGCTACACACTGTTGTTTTCTACTCTCCCACACTATAGCTGCATTTCCCAATTTGCAAGCCACTCCAGTAGTCGATTTTCTAGTAGTCTTGTCGCCAGCATAGTCAGAATCACTATAGGCCTCGAAATTTTCTTCTTTGATGCAAAATAGTCCAAGTTCTAATGTTCCCTTGATATAACGAAAAATTCCTTTAACCAGCTGCACATGTGCACCAGTAGGTTTATCCAAGGCTCTCGATGCAACACCAATTGCAAACGTAATATCCGGTCTAGATATCAGTTGCAAATACATCAGACTGCCAACTGCCTCTCTGAAAGGAAATTCTTTAGTTTCAGTTTCCTCGGTAATATTTTCCTCCTAACTACTTTGAATTGGTGTTGATACCGGCTAGCATTCTGACATGTTGAACGTTTCCAAAATTTTTCTTGCATATTATAGTTTGGTAAACAAATAGCGAACCATTTATATTCGTAATTTCCATTACAAAGAAATTATTAACAGTTCGAATTACCTTGGTCTCAAATCTTTGAGATAATTTTTCTAAAAATTCCTCTCCAAAAATTTCATCTTCTGTTGCCATTAAACCATCACCCACATATAAAAGTACAAAGGCTCTCCCTGATTTAGCGCCCATAAACAAACATGCATTCGCAGTACTTTCCATGAAACCTTGACTCAGTGAAACATTCGTTCCAGCACCGTGAAGCCTGCTTCAACCCTTACAGACTTCTTAAAAGCTTGCACACCTTTGCTGAACCGTCTTCATAACTTTCTGGTTGCTTCATGTAAATTTCCTCACTTATAGTACCACACAGAAAAGCCGTTTTAATGTCAAATTGCCATAGACTTAGATTTTCAACGCTGCTGTGGCCAATAGGACTCTAACAGTATCATACCTTGCTACCGGACTAAAAGTTTTCCGTATATCTGTTTGTGTTCATGTTCATGTAGTTCATTAAAGTCGGTCAATCGTGGGGATTTGGAAAGGTTAGAAAAATTCAAATAAAGATAGTTTGAAAATTTCGTTAGACGTTTCGCCACTTTATTGTAGCTTCTTCAGCAACTGCAAAGTTTGTTATAAAGTAACTACTATGTATCTGATATATTCGTTTACCTCATTGAACATTAAGTGATTTAAATTAGAACTTAAAAGGACTATACAATAATATGAAAGTTAAGCAATTTATTAAATACATTATTTTAAGATAAAATATTTAACTGATTAAATTTGAAAAGTTTTTTATGATTAAGTATAAAATTGATAGTTACAAAAGTATAATTTAATTAAGAATATTAATACGAAAATTTAAACATGTGTATAATTTAATTTTATATTTACCTCATTTTCTAATTTCTTTCTTTTCGTTGTAACATAATATGTTTAAAACCCAAAAAACCGGTTGGGTTAGTCAATTACAAAGGGCAACTGTACAACATTCAACAGCGTGGTTACTCAATCCATCAAATGATCATTTTTCTTGTTAAAAAATTAAACTTAAAATTGTGATTCTATATTTAAAAAACACTGTACACCTCCGAAAATTTAAAAATTAAAAATGATTCTTGAGATAAAAAAGGAAAACTTAACTTAATATTCTAACATGCTACCAACGTGTTACTGCCGTGTTGACTACATCTTGCCGGGTGAAAGTGACAATTCTTCTGAGACTGTCAAATATAAAAATACTGTAGAGAAATTCTTTTAAATTGTGATACCATAGAGTATTTGTACGTCTATAAATTGTTCACCGACTTAGTCAACATACAAAATTATTGGATGTAAAATTGACTTTTATTTTAGAGAAAATGTGTTTAGATTATGTTGTTTGAAAGAAAGAAATTAGTATAAGTTGCTTAAAAGTTATAGCTGTAAATATATACCTAATAAAATTAATAATGTGTTATAATTGTTATTTTTACATATTAGTTAAAAAATTTCCGTATAGTCAATCCCTTCTCTTTGAGAACAACCCTTCATGACTAATCGGGCTTTATAAAACTTTGGACATCCTTTCAAGTCATTTTTGATTTTATAGACCCAACGATTCCCTAAAATGTTCTTGTTTGGTGGTTTCTCAACTAAAGTCCATGTCTCGTTCTTTAATAATAAGCACATCTCGTCGTCCATCCCTTGTCTCCATTGTTCGACGTCAGCTAATTTCATAGTTCGTAGACTCTTTAGTGGAAAACATTGCTACAAGCACTCCATAAAAATCCGGCTGTTTTAACTTTTTCTCGTAGTCTTGAAAGCTTATCTTCTTTTTCTTTACTTCTTGAAATTTAGACGCTTCTTCACTTGATTCATCAACTTTACCAGTTTCCAGTTTGCTGTTCCTCTTGTTTCTGTATTCGCATCTCTTCAGTTAAGAGTCGAGTCGTTAAAACTTCCAACGTTCTTTTCTTTGGTTTAAGATTTAAGGTCATAAACGGTATGCATCTTTTGCCACATATCACAATTCATTAGTAATTGCAGCGGCTTAGCTTCAACAGATGTAACGAACAATTTTCGGGCATATCTGCCGGCATTCATCCATTTCTTCATTTTTCTTTCGAATCCCTGTATCATCCGAATTTGGTTTCTCTTCAGTTCCCTGACAAACGGCCAACGCATTCATTATTGAATAAAGTTTGTATAATGAACTGCCACATTTGCCAATTATCTGCATCACGTAGTTTCTCGATCTTTAATTTGCCGAACTCCATTTCGTAATATACCGCAAGAACTGATCGTATCGGAACGATTAAAGTAAACTCCGACCAAACTAACGAAAAGCAAAACTCATGAAACAAATACCTAATTTCAAATATCTTTTCTTGCTACTTGTGTTCTCGGCACACAACCTGTTGAGTATTATGGTTTAACAGTGAAATAAATTAGCCAAGAAAAGAATATTTATTGAAATCAAAAAGTATTCTCACACTGAATGTCGATACTGAACTGAGCTTGATCAAAAAACAAAATCGCGAGAATGTTCTACCGCCATCGCCGAACCCGGTATCCAGACAAAACAACATTACTTATGACATCCGGTACATGCACAAGTTGTACAACGATAAACGATATCCACGAACCATAAAATATAACAAATAGGTACTCAGATTGATTTTACAAATTCAGTTTTCTTAAACAAATGCTGAAAGTGTCCTTTTTGGAAGGGAGCTACGTCTACCGTGTGACCTCAAATTCGGCTATAATTCAGGAGATGACTTGGCTGGAATAGATTATGCTACCAACCTCCAAAGACAGTTTAACGATATCCACGAGTCGGTTCGTCGGCATACGCAAATTGTCAGCGACTGAATTAAAGAAAACTCCGATATCAGGGCTACAGCAGAAGGTTACCAAGCTGGAGATCTTGTTTGGTTGTATAACCCTCGTCGCTGCATTGGACTATCACCTAAGCTCCAACAGAATTGAGAAGGACCCTACGAAATAGTGAAGAGGATTAACGACGTGATTTACCGAATTAAGAGAACCCCAAATGGGAAGCCGAAAGTAGTCCATTTTAATCGCTTGCTTCATTCGCCGGAATAAATGAAGCGGAGGGACATGCCAGATTATTAAGAACCATCCCTTACGAGCAACATTCGATGAGTTCATGAAAGAAGGGCCCATGTCAACAGGAGATTTGGAGTGACGCAAGAAATCCGACTAGACCTCTTTGCTATTTCTAAATATTCTCTGGCCTATTGCGTCCCAAAGTACCTCAGAATGAGCCGTGGTATCGGGTCCGAGTTCAAACGCAGATTTTAGCAGGTTGAAACATCTTGAAAACCAAGTACAAAAGGGAAGAAGATTGTTGTGCCTGCCTGACAGACGACGCAATATCTATTATCCAGTAACTAAAGGAAGATGCTCTGATCAACTAACTTATAGAGACCTTTGGGACGCAATAGTGGAACTCCGCAAACATCTTCTAGATAATAACGTACAGAAGCTGGCGAGTCCGAAGCTTGGCTGTGGACTAGACAACCTAGATTGGAGGATCGTATGAAAAATGATCGAAGTCCTGTTCCGCCGTACTGGAGTGGACATTTTGGTTTGTTGTAAAAACCCGAACCGGTACAATCATGAGAAGACCGTGGACTGTTACTTCTATTCCTGGAGAAAATGCAGTGAAGGCGAAAACTGCAGATTCCGGCATGATCCTGCGAGACGTAAAGTGAAAATGTTTCGCGACGTTACATCTTTAAGGAGTGGCAATGTAGCGAACATGAGTATGCTTGTGTGCGATCAGGCACGCGTGTACGTGGTACGGGTCGACTCGACTAGCCGCGGACGATTACAGCCGTTTGTGCGTCGTATTTGTAAATATGTATATCGTACCTGCCTTCTAGGAAAGCAGTTAAGCAATTCGGTGAAAAATAAACTACTCCAGACGTTTTGAAATACCTCCAGAATTTTCCAGACTAATCACAGAGACTATAAAAAGAAGAGACGATCGTTAAAGAGGCATAAATAAATTGACAGTGGTAGCAGTGAATTCAGATAAATTAATCGAAATAAATAAAGTGTAAATAAATAGCGTGGCTAGTGATCTAAGTTAGTAATAATTCAATAGTATTTTAAGTTTAATTAATAATTAGTGTATATATATTGTTATTGCTGTTATAGCGGACGTTGTAGCTACCATGTAGGTGCGTGTTGAGAGAGAGTGGTCCTAATAAGGACCGTTGAATTGGTAGCGTATTTCAGGATCCAATTATAAGCGAGTCAGGATTAGACTAATTTATTAAAAATAAATCACAGTATTTATACTAAAAATATTTACATGGATCTTATGGCTAATGTGTAGTCAGCGATTTACGCTAGTGTGCGTATTTGTTCTGACCTAGTTTTGTGGCCAGAACTGTTACAATTCTCTGTCAGCAGAATTTAGATTCTGCTGTACAGAGTGTGCTACTTTCCAAATTATACGTGATACAGGACCACCTTCCCAGTGATGAAGCTTGGAGTATTGAGGAAAACGAACTCGTCGTCCGGAGCGGGTGGTTTTCTTCTGCGTATCTTCCTCATTGGTCGTTGTCTCTGTGGGAACTGGTGCGCGATTCTCGTCTGTGTTAACATAAGCCGGCGTTTAAACGATGAATGGACACGGCTTTCTCCGAATTGGGCAGTTGTAAGGTGAAATGATGTTCGTACCTTTTAAGGACCCTATATGGACCATCGTAAGAGAATTGCAGAGCTTTCTTGGGTCCATCGCGACGGATGAGGACATATTCTGATGTCTGCAGGTCCTTGAAAAGGAAGGTCTTCTTCTCACCATGCCGAGATGCAGCCAAGGGTCGTAACGTCTGGAAATGCTGACGGAGTTGTTGTATATATGATGATGGTGTGGTGTCGGTTGGTTTCGTGGATGGTGCTAAAAATTCTCCAGGTAGACGGAGTGCTTTACCATATAACATGTCAGCTGTTGTGGCTTTCAGATCTTCCTTCCAGGCTGCACGGATGCCTAGAAGAACGCTGGGCAGAATCTGGGTCCAGCCGTTGGTTTGATGACATGTTATTGCAACTTTTAATTGGCGATGTAGTCGTTCCACCATTCCATTTGCTGCGGGGTGGTAAGCGGTTGTACGAATGCGTTTGGAAGTCGTCAGGCGAGACAATTCATTGAAGAGATGTGACTCGAATTGTCGGCCTTGATCCGTCGTGATTCGTAGCGGTGTACCAAATCGACAAATCCAACCTTCGTAGAAAGCTCGGGCTACCGTTACAGCTTCTTGGTCTTTAAGGGGGAAAGCTTCCGGCCAGCGTGGGAATTGATCTATGCAGGTGAGAAAGTAGCGATATCCCTCTGAGTGTAGTAAGATGACGATATCGATGTGGACATAATCGAATTTCTCTGCTGGTAGAACGAAGGTGCCTAAAGGAACTGAGATGTCGGGATATTTTGGCCTTTTGACAACTCATGCATTCACGAGCCCATCTTGCACAATCTCTGCTTGCAGATGGCCAAATGAAGCGTTGTGTTACCAGTTGATGTTCGAATGTCAGGATGCGTGAGTGCATGCAGCTGTTTGAATGCAGTGTAACGAAAAGTTGGTGTCAAAAAAGGTCTTGCAGTTCCAGAGGAAATGTCGCAGAAAATGGCTTTATTTGATCCCGGAATATGGATCTGTTTCAGCACTAGGGAGTTGTTTGATTTGCGGTAGTATTTAAGTTCTTCGTCGGTCTCTTGTTCCGTTGCAAGGGCTTCGTAATCAATGGGGGTTGATAACTCTTATATGCGTGAGAGAGTATCAGCTACCACGTTGTCCTTGCCGGAAATGTGCTAAATGTTTGTTGAGAATTGACTGATGTAACTCAAATGGCGGGACTGTCTGGGGAACACTTGTCAGGGTTCTGACGGAAGGCGAAAGTGAGCTGCTTGTGATCTGTGTAGATAATGAAATCACGAGCCTCAAGGAAATGTCGAAAATGCTTGATGGTGCGGTAAATTGCCAGAAGTTCTCGGTCGAAAGCACTGTATCTTGTCTCTGCGTTGGAGAGTTTTGTTGCAAAGAATGCCAGTGGCTCCCATTTTTCTTCGTGGAATTGTTGTAAAGCGGCGCCCAAACTGTGGTCGGAAGCGTCACAAGATATTGCTAATGTAGCATTTGGCTGTAGATGATGAAGGAGAGTAGTTTGCGCAAGCTGTCGCTTGCTTGTGTTGAATGCTTCATCAGCCGTGGTGTTCCATTGAAGCGGTGCGTTGCCTTTTATTTTCCCTTTGAGTAGATCATTGAGTGGTGAGTGTGTGCGTGCGGCATTTGGCAGGAATTTCCTGTAGAAGTTCAGCATACCCAAGAATTGTCGCGATTGTTTTGCTGAGTTAGGTTTTGGGTAGTTGCTGATTGATGTCACTCGGCCAGGTGAAGAACGTATTCCATTTGCCGTGACCGAGGAACCCAGAAAAGAGACTTCCTTCATGCCAAGTTTGCACTTTGACTGGTTCAGCAGTATGCCGTACGACTGTAACCGTGAAAATACAGTATGTAGGTGTTGACGGTGCTGTTCTGCTGACTCTGATGCTACCAAAATATCGTCGATGTATGCAAAGCAAAAGTCAAGGCCATGCAATACTTCGTCGATAAAACGTTGGAATGTTTGGCTGGCATTACGTAACCCAAAATTCATGTAGGGGAATTCGAAAAGACCAAATGGGGTTGTTATCGCTGTTGTGGGGATGTTTTCTGTTCCAACCGGGATCTGATTGTATGCACGAACCAAATCGATGGTGGAGAAGATGGTTTTGTTCGCAAGCGCATCCGTGAAATCATCGATGTTGCGGACAGGATATTTGTCAGGGATGGTCCTTACGTTTAGAGAGCGGTAGTCTCCACATGGTCGCCATTCGTCTTATTTCTTGGGTACCATGTGTAGCGGTGATGCCCAAGGACTGGAGGATGGTCGAGCGATGCCCAGTTGTACTAAGGTTTCGAATTACTTCTTTCCAGCCATGAAACGGTCCGGGGCTAAGCGTCGTGGTTTGCATGACACGGGCGGACCGGGGGTGGTAGTTATGTAATGCCTTGTTAAATGCTTGGGGATGGATATTTGGCCACTCGGTCGTAGTAACGATGGATATTCGAGCAGTACGTTGTGGTAGACCGATGTGTCACGATGTGCGTCCGAGATGAATGTTATTGAGGGTTGAATGGTTGTAGAGACTTGGCCAGGGGTGATAAGATTCGTCAACTGGTCCAGTAGTCGTTGCTTGCTGAGATCGACCAGTAATTGATAGTGCGTCAGGAAGTCAGCACCAATTATTGGTTTCGTGACGTCAGCAATGACGAAACGCCACGTGAAGTTTCTTCGTAGGCCCAATACGAAAGACAGATTGATTGTGCCGTATGTGGGAATGGTGGTACCGTTTGCGGCTTGTAGTGTGAAGCCGGACTTCTGACGTGGCCCATGTATTAGAGACTTGGGATACACGCAGGTGTCAGCACCGGTGTCGACCAAAAATTTGTGGCATGAGTTTCTGTCGGTTACGAAGAGGCGACGTTGCGTCTTGCGGATTTCACTCGTCGCCGTTAGTGAGGTCCGGGTTGGTTTCCCGAGACCATTTTGCACGGGGGAGTGCATTTTCGTGCTTTATCTTGAAACACGTTGTGGTAGTAACAGATGCCATTCTTGTTGGAGTGTCGTCTGGAGGAGGAGCTACGAGAGCGGGATCGGTTCCTGTAGTGTGGAGATCGTCCTCGGTCTCTCGAGTAGCGTTGCTTCATGTCGTACAGGTCCATTCGAAGGGCGCACACCATCTCCGGTAGCTTCTGAATGGGATCCGTGACATGAGTTGTGGGGGTGGCGGTGGCAATGGTTTGTGCCGAACTTGCTGTGATAATGCTGTCAGCAAGTTCGGCAACTTCATCCAGGTCCTTGTCTTTGAGAGTCGCAAGGATCAGCTGGATGGAGGAGGGAAGACGACTTGTCCAGATGGCACGTAACATATCACCCGGTTTTGTAGGTCCACCAAGGTTACGCAGGTGGCGCAGGAATTGGGACGGTTTCCTGTCTCCCAGATTCTCGTGCTCGTCAGTGTTTCTTGGGAGGCACCCAGCCGACGGATAAGCTCCCTTTTTATCGTGCTGTAGGGATCTGTGGCCGGCGGGTTGATAATAATGTCCCGCACTTCAGCAGCGTAACGGGGATCCAGGTTGCCAAGGACATAACCAAACCTGGTGGCCTCTGTTGTGATCGCCGACGCCTCGAAACTACGTTCAACCATGCAGAACCACAGTTCCGGGTCGGTGGGAACGAAGGGGGGAAGTTTGACCGCGAGTCGGTCCACGGACGATGAGGGGTTGGCGGCGGGTGGTGGCATGTTTATGAGACGATGGCTGTGACGGCGGCAGTAGGGACGGCGGTGGCAGTGACGGCGGCAGTGTTCTGTTTAACTTTAAATACGTCACCAATGTTGCGGTGGCGCGCTTACAGTGTAGCGTGTTTAGGCGTCGCTATGGGTTGCTCGTGCAACCTTCTTGGACACTTTGCGATGTATATGCCCTCGGTATTCACGATAGGCGGTCCTAAGGAGGCTGATGAATTGCAGGACCAGCACTAAGGTAATCAGCGACTCCTGTCTGGTTAGGGGTGCGGCGGTGGCGTTCCATTGCCACGAACATTACAGTACGAATCTGCCAGGCGCTGAGTATTTTCTACCTCGAATGCAACCGGATCGGAGCGGCGCGGCGGCTAGCGTTCACTCGGAAAGAACGGACTTACAACGCGTATTACTACTGTTTATGTAGCTTTGCTTATGCCCCTAAAAATGATTCATTGTATTCGAAATAACGCCAAGTATAATGTATTAGGATATTATATTAGCACATAAAAAATTACAAAGGTTTTAAACAAATTAAAATAAGAAAGTAAGAGCATTTCTTTTTTCGTAAATAACTCAATAACCATAAGTGATTGATCAAATAGGAAAATACTTTCTTAAAGGGGAGGAAATTTCCAATAAAAAAGTACTGACTCTCAAAACTCTATTTCCATTGTTACTACTTTTAATTTAACATTGAAGATAGGGCAGCTACAGGAGTCAACGAAAGAGGCAATAAAAAATGTTGGAATAATTTCCCATAAAAATTCGTTTCAGAAAATCATTATTTTCTTTATATAAAAAAACCTTTGCGAAAATATGAAACTAGTTCACTTGTTTATCACAAATTTGTAAACGAATAGCGAATTTTTTTTTTTAATATTAAGAATACACCATTTTTTTTTGAAATTTTAAATTAATGATTAATACTGTACGAAAATTAAAAAACACGCAAATCCTGCTGTACACATGAATAATGTTTTGCATTTAGCCATGCTAGGTAAAAGACTGCAAAAATTGGGAGAATGTTTGATTATGGTCATTCAAGAGCAGTGGTAGCACACAATGAAACTGTTTGAAAAAAGAGTTATGTTTTATACATAATTTATTACATTATTATTATTATTAAGCTATTATTAACGGCATTCGTTTCTGTGGAAAATTTGAACTGTGCGTGGCTTGATAGATTTCAGTGCTGAATTAAACGAAGCGTTTTTTACGAATGGTAGCAGCTTTTAAAGTACTTCTGAGACTATATAAAAGGAACTACTTCAGTGCATGCTTGCAGTTTGTCACGATCAAATACACAGAAATTATAAAATCTACATTTGTGGATATTTGGGATATTATTATAATAGTAATATATTATTATCGTGTGCGGCGCACCCCCAGTCTTAGAATTGCAGTCCCCCACTGCGTACTAACTACGGTTAATTATAAACTCTACAGTTCTAACAGTTACCAAGTCGTAAAATTTATAGAATAACTGCACTAATCGGAATTAACAATGATAAACATCTTCTTACCGATATTTTACATTTTTCCTTCCTTCCTTTAGTTTCTGGCTGTTGAATATCATTTACAGTTACGCAAGATTCGCATTCATCAGGTGATGTAATTTTTATCAAATCCCTTAAAAGGTTTTCTTATTTTTTATTATATTTTGGTTTAATTGTTCATATAGAACATTTACATCTTACGTAATCCCGAAAATGGTCGCGTGGTAAATTCACTTTTCTTGTCATGGATATTCTCTTTCAACTCTCCAAGATTTTGAATGGCGGTTTCTCTTCGTTGAATCAGTTTGTTCTGCAGCTTTAAAACACAACACTTTCCTTTTATGAAATAAAGAGAAATGTTTCAAATACCTTTCGCTCTTTTTCCATTATTAGGTTGAGAAGGACTTCCTTAGCTTCTAAGTGAATATTATCTAGAATAAAGCTGATTTCGTCTGTTTTTTTAATTTGTTCTCTTATAGCTATTCGTTCTAATACTGTTCGTGAGATTTCTTCAGAAAGTTTCTTTTTATTCACATGGATCTAAAAATTAGAACTGTTAATTATTAGTGTGCGTACATTTTAATGCAAAAAGTTGTGTTCATCTACACTTATACAAATATCTGTCGTTAATGTTTTCTCAACTGAAACACAAGAAAATAATGTTACAATTTTGTAGCGATTTGCTTCTTATGCTCTGAAAATCTAAGAAGAGGTTGTTGTACTATTTTAAACAGAGGAGAGTGAAATTATTAAAATCTCAGTAATGCCTATCCGGTATAGAAATCAATAGAAAAAGTAAAACCAACGATAATTTCAGGATTTGGCTCAAGAACTCATATATTTGCTGCAATATTAGTATAATAGATGTATCTTATTACAAATGTCGAAACTTTTAGGTTGAAAATAAAATGTAAAAATTTTTATTTTCTTTCCAAAAACTTACATCTTGTTTCGGAATCAAAAAGGTAAGTTTTCACCAAATTTCGTGAAACAAAAAATTAATTTTCTTAGAGAAAGAAATTTGTAGTTGTTTATTTAATTGAGTTCAATTTAATGTATTTGAAATGAAAAACCTTGGTTTTCCCATTTTTATCGGAAAATTGTAGGTTTTCGAGAAAAAATGGTCTATGAAAATGTTGTATATCTTCTTATTAGCTACAACTTTCTTATTTAACTTTTTTCCATAAGAGATCTAGTTTCTCTGAAAATTGCTAAAAACACTTTTTCAACCCTAAAATACACCCCACTTCATCCTCCGGACCTTGGATAGACTCCAATTTATGTTTTTCGTTATTAGTACGTAATTTCCTACATTATCCAACAGGTTTGATCCATCTTTATATATCTGAAAATTATCTAGTTGGATTTAATGGCTTCCTAATGAACAATTAGTATTACGCCCGGCTATAAGTTTCTTCCGATGGCTTCAGATATAATTCCATCAAAAGTAATTATTTTTCAGATATCCTTAAATACGAAATAGATAAATAAATATATTACTAAAATACCGGTTCTATATCATATTGAATATATAACACAAGGTACCACCCTTTAAATTAAACCTGTAAATTTCTAAAGAGAGCACTATTTTCACAACATGTTTTTAGATTATTTTATCTACGTCTAACATGTATGTGCCTTCAGATTCAATAGTGTAATTCAATGCTGGTAGGGGTATTAGCCCTCGGAGTAGTTGTTTCTCTTGTTTCTAGTCAGTCTTGTTATTCAAGTGAACTTTGCAGTTTGTGTTTTGCCAGCGTCTACCTGAGGAGACCCAATAGGTCGAAACCGGTCGTAGAATATGGCTTATGGTTCGTTGTACCTATTGTATAGGACGCGTTCCATGTGTGGGATTTGTAATCCTTAATTATTTAGACGTAACAGGAATTTTTCTGTCTTTTTAGATTATTAGATCAGAATAGAATTTAAGTCAACTGTGCTTTTAGTTTGTTTAACGCACACAGGAAATGCTTACTATATTACCGGACGATTTTCATAGAAAAGTATTGCTGGAAAATGTCCGTCTGTTTAATATCCTATGCGTGTATGTATATTGTATATGTACAACGAGGTATGGGTGCTATGTGTGAAGATGTGCGCCTATGCATGTGAGAATCCCAGGTACATTCTACATGGTTTTAAACATGTGTATGTGTGTGTGTCTTATTCACTATCATCAGATTCATTAATATGGCCAGCATAAAAACTTTTAGCCATTCTCATTTGGTAGGTACCTACCACAGGTACACACATAAGGATGAGAACAATTTTCGGAAATTCTATTACGTCCGCTTTATTCATACGTTCAAAGACTGTTTTTCTCGAATTCAGACTATTTTCTCGAAGTAGTTCAGATAATGGCTTTTTACTATTGCCAAATAAATCATTCTATCCACAATTTTGAAGTCAAGATTAAATGTTTGTTATGGGCTAAAAGTTAAATTCAGTAACGCACAAGCTATCTTAAAAACAACAAGCAAGCACTTTAATAGATAAATATTATTTATCATCGTGCTTCAAATTTGTTCACATACTATCCATGGTATCACCATATATTGACCTTCACTGTCTAAAAATGACTGTTTGGTTATTATTCTGTTGGAACAATCTATAGCGTGCAGATGGGAACTAATAAGTTCGATATCGCAATCCGAGTTGTTTCGACACTACGCTGACCAAACATAATTTACTGTTTTATTAAATTATAAATAAAACTTGCAAATGAATTATTTCTAAATGTTTCAAATTTTTCAAGAACATTGTAATAAGAAAGAAAGACATCATTTTCAATTACCTTTTCCCTTTTAGCAACTGCATCTTCTTGCTTTTCGCCTTTTATTAGTATTCCTTTGTGCATATATTCTTCTTTTTGTTTTGCTTTGTCTTGATCTCTAGTCTTAATTCGTTCGGCAATCCTAGAAAGATTTAGATTAGATTTGTTTATTTCTTTCACGAGTAATCCTAAGACACACTACAAGTTTAATGACTGAGGTAAAACCATTATTGCCACTTTCTTGAAAGTATCTAAATATCGCATCTTATGTTTAGAAATAACTAGAAAATTGAAAACTCTGGATTAGTGATCAGGAGAAATCGAAGCACAATGAAGAGGAGAGGTATTTGAATATAAACCGCTATTAATGCGAGATTTTACCTCGACAAGAGGCTAGTTGGATTGGTACAGTACTAAAACAAGAATGGGTTAAAAAAATTGTGGAAGGAAATCGAATTAAAGATAAAAATGAAAAAACAAATAAGTTTCACAAAATTTTTATTATCTCGACAATATTGTTTCGGTCGATTCGACCATTATCTAGAGAGTACAAAAGATTACTAAATACACAAAATATGTTCATACAATTAGGTTATAATTTATACAAAATTAAAGGAGAATTATGGGATACTAATTCTAGTTGGTCATTTACAAGATTACATTTATTGTAAACAGCTTTTCTGATCTCCAAGTTTTCCAATAAAGACAGTTTCCTGCTTTTTGGGATGTTACAATGTAAAATTTTAATCTAAAAGATGATTATTAATAATACAGTGTTCGGCAAAACCACATTTGCTATCCTTTTTGTTAATGGCATTATTGTGTTCAGAGACGCGTTTTTTAATAGACCTGCCACTCTATCCAATATAAATGGCATTACACGAATTGCAACCTAAACGATAAATACCACTTTTTTCTAAGGGATCAGTATTTTTATTATTTTTACAAAATATAGATTTTAAATTAACTGGACTATTTTCTACAATTTTGCAATTAAAAGAATTTTCTAATTTGTATTTGAATCTATGACTAATATTTTGAACAAATTTTACACTACCGAACTTAGGAATGGTTTTTTCAATTATGTTGTTATTATATAATAATTTATTGGCTTGACTTTTCAGTTTTTTGGTTAAAAATTAAGTTGGAGTGATAACCATTGGCAACCGCTATGTATTTAATAATATCTAATTCGTTCTTAAAATCTAAAGGGGAAAGAGGTATAGATGTTAACCTGTGTAATAAGCAATGGAATATTGCATGTTTGGTTTGTGAAGGATGGTATGAATCATATGGGATGATAGTATCTGTAGTGGTAGGTTTCCTATAAATACTGAATTGGAATGTATTCGATGCTTTAGAAATAGTGAGATCTAAAAAGTTTAGACTATTATTTAGTTCTTTTTCAATTGTAAAAGTAATATAGTTATCTAAACTATTTAAGCATGTTAAGAAATTATTTAATTGACGTTCGGTACCTTTCCACACACAAAATATATCATCCACATAACGAAACCAAAGATGTATATTATTGATTAAGGGGTTTTTCAAATTAAATAAACGTTCTTCGAAATGAGCCATAAATATTTCTGCGAGGACCGGTGATAGCGGAGACCCCATAGGGAGACCGTCTAATTGTTGGAAAAAACCTATTATTAAAACTAAAGTAATTTTGTTCTAAACAAATATTGATTAATTTTAACAAATCTTTACCTTCTTGTAAATTTAAGGAGCTGGTCAATATTTTTTTGAGAAACAATCTATATTTTTAGTTAAGATGTAATAAGCAAATTTAGATAATTTATAAGCTGGTGCAGTTACATAAGAGACGACAGGTCTAATAGGTATGTTTGTTTTATGGATTTTAGGGAGACCATACAACGAAGGCGCAAAGGGATTCAAATTTTTATATTTAAAGGTGTTTTCTGTTTTAAGCCACAAGTTATCTGAATTTAAAAAATTATATATTGATTTTTGAAAGGAGGTCGTAGGATCCTTGTTTAATAAACTAAACGATTCAGCTGACAATAAGTCTGATAATTTGTCTATGTAAGAATTATGGTCCAAAATTAAAACGGTGTTACCTTTATCGGCTTTGCTTATTGTGATGTTATTTAGTTTACATTTCTCTTTTACGGATTTAATGCTATCTAATAGGGAACCAGATTTGTTGGTTTTTGAAGGTATCAACTTTTTTCAGGTCTTGGTTAAATCAGAAGCAAAAGAGTGTTTAACCGAATCTAATTTTAAACTATCTTTTTCATCCAAGGAATTTAAAATTAATTCTAAATCTAGGCCTAAGTTTTGTAAGTCAGTTTTCTTGGTAAATTTCGGTGTAGGTGTAAATTTAAGACCTTTGCTTAATAGTTCTAAATCACTATCGGAAAATGGCACGTTAGTAAGATTAACCACTCTGTCATAAAATTTGAACTTACACGAACTGTGCTTTGGACTATCTTCTTGGTTGGCTAAAGGTGTTTGACACGCACTAAGGTTGCGGATTTTCTTAAGTTGAATAGTATGTTGTTGTTTAGTTGCAAAAAACGAATCTTCATGGGCTGTTGCTAAAAGATGATCGAGTTCAAACGGAAGTAGTTTCTCTCCTAATACATCATGTATGAATTTGAGGTGTTCTCCTAGGTGTTGTCTGTGTACGTACAATTTTTTGATTTCCAAGTCTAACCATTTTTGTTCGGCCAATTTGACTGCAGCTACAGCTTCTTTAGTTTGTGATTTGCACCTCACATTTAAGTAGTTTGGAAAAAAACCGAGTTTTCGGCATTTCTTATTAAACCATAAATGGTTAGAACACATTTTGGACTTTAACAAAGTTCTTTTGTACATAAGCACTAGTTGATGTAAGCTGTCTTTTTACATCTATACATATTCCTAAACTTTTAGATATATTACAAAAAAAACTATTGACCAGCTCCTTAAATTTACAAGAAGGTAAAGATTTGTTAAAATTAATCAATATTTGTTTAGAACAAAATTACTTTGGTTTTAATAATAGGTTTTACCAACAATTAGACGGTCTCCCTATGGGGTCTCCGCTATCACCGGTCCTCGCAGAAATATTTATGGCTCATTTCGAAGGAAACTGTCTTTATTGGAAAACTTAGAGATCAGAAAAGCTGTTTACAATAAATGTAATCTTGTAAATAACCAACTAGAATTAGTATCCCATAATTCTCCTTTAATTTTGTATAAATTATAACCTAATTGTACGAACATATTTTGTGTATTTAGTAATTTCTTGTACTCTCTAGATAATGGTCGAATCGACCGAAACAATATTGTCGAGACAATAAAAATTTCGTGAAACTTATTTGTTTTTTCATTTTTATCTTTGATTTGAAATGTTTCACAAAAAGGGCACTATTCAAAGTTCAAGTTTTATGGAAAAGGAATTGTTATGACGTCGGTGGAGCTCATGGCACTTGTGAGAATGTACTTTTATTGAACATTTTTCATTTCTAGTCTAAAGTATTCAAGCCTATTCTGTAACCTCCAATCGAATAGAAATGTTTGGAATCGAATAGAAGTGGTGCGGTAGAATCTAAATTGTACCAAATCAATATTCTGCAACTCCTAGGATCAAAATGTGTGGTAGAAATGCATTCCGACTGCATTAGGGCTGTCGGAATAACATTTCGATGTAGAAATCTCCAATCTCAAATATGCCCGGCTGTTTTAGCTCACTACCGGTTTTGTCGTTGCAGTGGCCGTATTGTAATTTTACTACTTTATCGAGCTACCTGACAAGAATTTTTACCTGCTGAACATCGGCGATGGATCTGTAAATTCTACTCTTAATAGAAATGCCTGTTAACTCCTAGGTTATATTAGAAGAAACAACTGTCAGTTAATTAATAAGACTTATTTTCGAAAAGAAAATGCAACGTTGCCATCTTTTCAGCTACCGTCTAATAGAAATCAAACCTCTCGACTGACCGCCTCTTCTACTTCAGTTGCAGAATACCAAAAGTCGAAGTGGAATGGTGCTATGGAAGTGAATACATCTCGATTTGCTGATATTTCGATTCGATGCCTACATTTCTACTGAGTTACAGTATAGGGAAGAATGACACTGCGGTTCCTTTGTTTCAACTAAAGTCCTCTTTATTTATTCCAGCATGTCCTTACATTTCCTTTTTGGTTTAGACAGAATAACCTAACGATTGTATAAAGGTTGTTTATGCCTGCGTGAATGTATTACTTAATTACTATGATTATTGCAATATAGTATAAACGATATATATATGGATATTCATGTATAAGTTGAATCGTGTTAAAATAACTTTTACACATCACTTAATACTAACTAGACATAACGAATTTGTCACTTTATTAACACGGTGATTCACCCCTTAGTAATTTGTTCGGCCCACTCATCGTGGTGCCCCTTCGGCAGGAGGAGAACCGCTGACCCCTTCACATAATAAACTGGGATCAAATCGGTCCCAAAGGTACCGCGGGTATACGTGGCGAAGGAGTTGATAAGGAGTGGGACGTTGTCGGAGGGTTGGTCGAAGACAACCGCTTGAACGTTTACGCATCTTCATTGGTGTGCAGTTATCCTAGGAAGTAGAATCTAAGTACGTGTCGGAGTATATGGAGTACATGTACGATGCGGTGAACGCGATCATCCGTTGATCAGAGACTGGATGCAAGAGCGACCAAGGAGAGAAGGGGATGCTGCTTGTCTAAGCGCAGTCTGTTTTCTGCCAGCTCGCAGCGCCTTTTATTCTTCCGAATGTGAACATGGGAGGGTTGAAAGATGGTAGGATTGGAGTGGGTTTGTTGCTATCCAACCGTCGTGTTGGTGGGAGATGGCGCGGCCAATTGTTCGCGGCTTCGATGTAGCGACGCGCGGTGGCTGCTCTCGTCTGCACAGAGCATCAACTGATGTAAAGAAAAATAATTCGCCAACGTATGTACAGTGACACAATTGGTTTATACAGTACAAGGCGCATTGTATGTTGACGAAGACTCGACGACAGTTACTTGTTTTGTCAATACTAATGAGACAATAGAATTGATGTACAGTTTTTAAAGAAACAGTACTCAAGATAATGGAGTGTTTATTACAATTTTTATAGACAAGCAATAAAGGATTCTCTGACATTAAAAAAGAATAAATAACAGGTTGGTAAAATTAACAATAACCTGATTAATTTGTCTCACTTATACAGGTAATTGAGCTACAGAGTCTCAATTATAGAGGTAAACATCGAAAAGTCTTAGAATTCAAATCTCATTTAACCAGGTTCAGAAAGTCCCATTAACAGAGGTAATTTAATGAAAAAGAACAGGGACCTCATTGCAACTTTCAATAATAGAGGTTTCTCACTTATTCAGGTCCCACTTAACCAGGTTTCACTGTTTCTGTCTTTGTTTTATTTTCTTCTTCCCTCAATGTTCGTTTTTTTTTTATTATTTAACGTAGAATCACGTTTTTTGTTAAACCCTATGTTTTCTTGCATGGCCTATCTTTTCCCGTTGTCTGTTTTTTATTTCTCTCACCGCGAAATTGACTTCACCAATTTAATTTTTTTTCTTTTCGTTAATTTTTTACCCTTCTCCTTCAGCCCACCTTCAACCCCTCTTTTCCACCAATCTAACGCACCTCGCGGATGGATTTATAAACCCCAGCTTTCCTGCATTCCAACATTTCCGACATTCCACCCACCAGTGGCAAGGAAGACGGAGATCTGCCCTTTCAACGTGTGCCTTTTGCAATTCTTTTATTTTTTTTCTTCTCTGTTTGACTATTTCCAATATGCCACTTACCAGTGGCAAGGAAGAAGGAACTCTAGCCAACTAGTCACCGCGAGTCGTATATTTTCGCTTTGCCGCTGCCCCCCCTTCCCCTCGTTTTCTATTAATTCTCATTGTTTTTTATTTTGTTTCAGAATTCGTCACTCCGGTTTTTTATCTTTTTTGTATATACTTATTTGTTTATATTCCTACTTGTTTGTTTACTTATTATAATTTCATTCGTATTTAAATTTTGTTTAGTGTTAGTTTTAAGTTGTGAATATTCGTGTTTTTGTGTAAATAAACGTTTTAAAACTTTAAGATCGTATCAAGTGGCGCCTAACGTGGGGCTAAACAAACTGTTAGTGTAATAGGACGAACCCGTGCCTGAGAACTAATTCGCGAGTTCAGTGCGTCTTTTCCGCTAAAATTATGCCGCGATAGAGTAAAAAAAGTAGTCGCCGACGTGCAAGAGGACACCGCACTTCTTGGAGTGCCTAAACGCCAAGTGGCGCCCAACATCGATACTCAGGTTCAGCTAACTAGTTTCCAGTTGGAAAATATCTTGAAGAGCGTCCTGACCATGTCCCAAGCACAACCACCGGCTCCTTCGTTCAACGGCGACGCTGCCGAAGATCCCGAGGGATTCTTAAAAGAATGCCTACTGTATTTCCAAAAGTACCACACAGAGGACGACGATCGCGTTCGCATCGTTGCCAAGGAATTGAAAGGAAACGCGGCAGTATGGTGGCAGCCATATGAAAGGTTTCACTTTGGAAGGGATGAATTTGAAAGCAGGCTCTTGGAAAAATACAACAGCCCAGAAGTCCTCATAACTCTACAGCGCAATTATACTGGCAGAAGCAAACCGCTAAGAAAGACAGAGATCTTCCTTCTCAGTAAAATCCAGCTACTACGAAGACTCGCGTCAGAGAAGTCTGAAAAGTCGTGCGTTGGATTTTTAATTGATTTTCTGCGCTCGCCCATCCGCCTTTTCATAAAAAATCCCAAACCGCAAACCCTGGAAGAACTAATCAGACGAGCTTCAGAGATCGAACGCGATTTCCCTTAATCTGCCTTCGCCTTATCGGATGTCCGCCAACTTGTTTACCTGGATGATATCATCGTTTATTCAAATTTCTGGGAAGAACATTTTCTCCATCTGCGTAAAATCTTAGAGAGACTACAACAACACGATTTCTACTGCGTCCCCGAGAAGTGCACTTTTGGAAGCCGCCACCTAGAATACGTAGGACATCTCGTCATTGAAGAAGGTAACTTTCCCTTACCAAGTCACCTAGGGCGAATTCACGAGATTCCGGCCTCAAGAAATAGGAAAGAACCAAAGTCCTTCCTTGGAGTATGCAATTGGCTACGAGAGTACTTGCCCCGATTTGCGGAAATCTCAGCGCCGTTAACGGATTTATTAAGTCATAAGAGAAAGTGGAAATGGGATCAGCTGGCTCAGCGAACTTTCGATCCTATAAAAGAACTCACACAACAACCACTACAGCTGAAACGACCGGACTTCACTTTCAACTCCCAGACGCGCTGTCACGACAACCATAGCCCGACACCCAGCAGACAGAACCCACCGATGTTTCTAGTCCCTTACCTCCTGGTCAGAATGAATCTACAAGTACAATTGTTCCAACAGCTATGCAGATTCAGATCGTCACCCTAAGAGAACGTATCAGCAAGGCCCAATCCTCTGATCCCGAGCTACAACAACTCAGAGAGCGTTGTGAAAATCTTCAAGACCATCCAGATGGCTGTTCCCGCGCCAGACAACAGTCGACAGAGCCTTAGCAGTACGAGCCCTAGCAACTAGTTTTCTGTAAGGAACATCATTTCTCCGACGCCGCCGAAGGATACCACGCTGGTTTTGACTCCCGATGGACTGGTCCCTATCTCATTATTTCCCACATCAGCGGGAATACATACTGGGTTCACTAATTTTTGCAAATGATAATCAATTTTAAATATTAAGTCGGCCATGAATTGAATTGTTATTTCAATTGTTGAATTTTTTTGCATTATTTAGCACTGTTCGTGGCATAAACTTACTCTTTTGAGGGTGTGTTCTCTCTGAATCACAAAAGAAAAAAGATTGAATTACCTAAGTTAAAATAGAAAACGAGGTGGGAGATTACACAAACGCAGAAATTTTTAATTTATTTTACATACATGGGATATGTGACAAAATTGTTGCTCGAACATGTTGTTTAACAAAACATCCTATCAAACTAAATATGACAAGAGATATGTTTGGAAAAGTAGAAAGTAAATTAAATAAAATTAAATTAAAATAGGAAAATAAAAATAATTAAATTTAAAGGAATAATAAAAATATTTCTTCAGATGTGTTCTACGTTATCGTCGTTACTTTCCATAGATTTACGAATTTTTCCACTTCAACTGTGATCGCAGCCCTGATTTCCTGAGGGTATATTTCTAAAAAGGATTCTCGCACCCTACTTTCTAATTTTTGTATGGTATCAACTGGACGTTCGTAAACTTCCCCTTAATAAAACCCCATAAATAAAAATCAAGCACCATCTACTCGATACCAACAACTTCTGACAAGTCTTAATAGTGGCAAGCTGTCCAAGAACTTCGTCACTACTCCATGAAGCAATTGCACGTAACGTTCAGCAGTCAAATTGTCAATTTCAAATTGAACATTAATCTTCGTCAAAAGGGCAAAAACGTTAAATCTGAATTTGTTCTGATAATTTCTGTCTCTAGTTAAATTTTCCTGGGCCCAATAATGTGAATTTCTTCTATTAATAATTCCCTCTCTTGTAAATTTTGATTCATCCGTGCAAATAATTTTTAAAAGTAAGCTCGGGTTTTCATTTATTTTGTTTACAAATATTTGACAAAATTCCATTGTTCTTGTCGAGTGACCTGGTCGAAATGATTGTACATGCGTGTAAGAATAAGGATAGAAATGATGTTTCTTTAGAATCCTTTGAAAAGACATTTGTGAAATTCCTATTGTAACAGCTTTGATGTTCGCGCCGTCAAAATTAAACAGTTCAACCCCGATTAGTTCCGAGACTCGTCGTAATACCGCTCCGGAGGGCGCCACTCGGAATCCGTCGTACGACTTACTATCGCTACCCTACCACCGTAGGTTACCCTCTCTCGGTACCACTACCCCTGGAAGTACCGCACTGAGCTATCCCTACCAAGACAAGGATGAATAAAAGGAGCTTCCCGCTTTCAGAATAGCAGAGAGCATTGTCTACTTCCAACTTCTCTAGCAGCTTTCCAGACTTATGGAACACTAGAGCGGGAAGAATAGAGCAAGAACTCGCCTTCCAGGAGCTTTCCGTGACCGGAACCCTTGGCCAGTGTGTGAACTAACAGTAGTGAATCGGGCAACGTGGACATAAAAGACATTGATTATCTGTTAATAATTGTAGATTAAGTGTTTAGATCCATAAGTTATCAGTCTCACGCGGACTCACTTGTGACTTCTAATAAAGTTTAATTAAAGTGTTTTTTGTAGTGTTATTTTACCCTCACGCTACACTATGTCTTTTGTAGCTGCTCGAATAGACGAATTGCGGTTTGCATGGAAATGGGCTAAAGCTCTTGTTTCATTCTTTTCGTTATTGGTAGCTGGTTTTTGATAGTATTTTTTTAGATAATCTCAAAAATCATGTAATAGTTGACTTACAGTAAATCTTTTGTTCAATAATGAGCATTATTATTGACGCTATAAAATTATTTTTGAAACCCTGTTTTAAAAAAAATTGAAAATGGTCGTTTATCTCCTAAACGGTGGAGTTCTCGGGTAGTTATATGTTGTGAAACTTAACTTTAAATTAACTAACAATTGTAATGGTATGATAAAATACAAGGTGTTCTATTTAAAATAACGAAGTTAATGCCTATTTCCGGTATAACCGGAAGTGAAATTTCCTTGAAAATATTTTAGATACTAAGTTAATATCAAATTACTACGACAGCGAAATTTACAAAATTAAATTCCGATTATTACTTCTTAAAGTTCTAATGAAAGACTTCCTTGGTACACCCAGCATACATATATTCCCATATCTATTAAGGTAGGGATGGAGGAGTTCGCCGTAGGTTGATTAAAGGGGAGTTATTTAAATCTAATTGGTCGTTTAGTAGTACATTGTTGTTTTTATTTTTGTTTATTTCTAAAGGTTTAGAAATGTTTAGTTTATGACTTTTCCCTCAGTATATTCAAATCTCAATTGATTTTGTTTTTCTGTAATTAGAAGGTTCGCATAGTAATTAAACATTTTTCCTTAAACAATGGATACGACACAAATATTGTTACTAAACTACTAAATAAAATTGGTTTCAAAACTGCTATTTCTAATATTTTCCTAATCGAAACTAATAAACCCTGTAATGTAAATTAAAAACGATTATATATTTCGGCAAACGTTCGTTAAACATAAAAAAGCTGTTAAACAAAAATAACATAGCTTTAGCTATACTAACTCACTCGGAAAACATATTAAAAATAATAAAGACAAAACTCCTCAAAATAGTAAATCTGGTATGTACAAACCAAAATGTGGAACTTGCAATAAATTCTATATTGGACAAACGGGTAGAGCATTTATAACTCGTATTAATGACCATGTTAAATCCTTTAAGAATCTAAAAAGAGATTCAAATTATGCGATCCATCTAATTACAGAAAAACATAAAATCAATTTAGATTTCGAAATACTGCATATCTACTGAGGGAAAAAGTGTAGACTTAACCTTCTTGAAAGTTTAAAAATAAACAAAAATAGAAACAACAATGTATAACCAAACGATCAAATAGATTTAAATACCTCTCCTTTAATCAACCTACAGCAAACCTCTCCATCTCTACCTTAATAGACATAGGAATTATCTGAACCTATCACCAAGAATAATTTTGTCTTCCGAAGAAGTCAGAAAGTAAGGAAACAAGTGTTAAGGACAATAAAATAAAAATGTGGAAAATTAGTAATTGGTGTTTTACTTGAATAAATTTCTAATAAACCGTTAAAATTTTTTTGTTAAAGCTAATTATTATAAAATTATTTGGCACCAGATATACCCCCTTTAACATATTGGTAAAAATTTACCTTAACTTAATACGGTAAAACAAACCATTTAGGAATTTCTTTTATTTATCAACAAATTTCACAGATTTCGAATAAGAAAACTTTATTTCAATCCATAAACATTACTTATTGCTTAATTTAAAATTATGTCATATATACTCGTTCCATATTAATTACCACAGTTTCATGAATTGTTGAATTTCTCTATTTATAAGTAACCCACGATTATAAATTTACGATTAAAATATTTAACTGCTTTTCTTTGGTAAGATTAACAAATTGTTTTGTTTTCAACTTATCGACTGAAAATAAGATTATTTGTATTGAATGAATGCAATGAAGCGAGAAAAAGAACTGTGAGGGTAGAAGTTCACATACCTATTAAATTTCTTTAGAAAAAATAATACAACACACGAAAAATACTTAAAACAAATAGATTTAGTATTATAGAATGAATGTGCTATAAATATTTGTATACAGAAAGAAACATCTATCAACAATACAATACTTGGTAGTGGTGATTTTAAACACACTAATGTAAACCAAACTGCTCAACCAACTACAAATTGCCCCAAATTAATTGGTAAAAATCTATTGCTGTCGTCATGCCCCCGACGGGATTCGGACCCGGGTCTCTGGCATTATGCCCCATTGTTCTAACTAACCACTAAGAGACATGTAGTAGTTGGTTGAACAGTTTGGTTCACATTATTGTGTTTAAAATCACCACTACCAAATATTTCATAATATTTTATTGTTAATAAATATTAATAATAATATGCATTCATTATCATATAAGCACGTATCATTGATGTTGCTGACATTTATGTCTCCGTAGCTTAGTGGTTAGAACAACGGCGCTTAAAGCCATAGACCCGGGTTCGAATCCCGGCGGGGGGCATGATGACAGCGATAGGTTTTTCTTCATTATAATAATAGTAAAATAAAACACTGTACTTTCACAAACTGTATATTATTAAAACAATTGTTTCGCTAACACAGTAGCTTTATTATTATTGTTAACTTTAAAGAATAACATTTTTCTTTTTCTTTTCCATTACTGTATTTCACCTCTCTCTAATGTATCCATTCACTATTGTATATATACTGTAATAACCCTTATTATAGTACCACTATTTACCTGAAGAAGCTACTGTGTTAACGAAACAATTTTTGGAATAATATACACTTTGTGAAAGTACAGTGTTTTATTTTACTATTATTATGAATATCAACTTAAACCAAGTAGAAGCCAAAACCATTTCATCTTTTCTTCATTAATTTGAAGTAATTTCTGGTTGGCTGAATAATTTAATTCACATTAATGTATTTAATCAAATTGCTTTTTGAACCAGACCTTCGTATAGTACGACTTGAATGATAAGCACGCATACCAAAATAGAATAAAATATGTTTTCGGTCAGTATTCTTGTTGGCTCTCAACAGCGTGTCGTAGGAAGTTCCAACAGGATACCGACCGACCAAAGTCTCCTCTTGTCAGAGGTGGATTTACATATAAAGCGTATGATACTCACTGTTTTTGTTGTATGTTTCTCAATCTCAATTTCTTCGTTTGGAGTTCTTCCTCTTCCCTTTCTTCTTTTTCATGGTCCATTTGCACCCCAATTCTAATTTGTTCGTCATATTTTTCATTTTGTCGCTTGTCGTCTTCTTTTCGCAACTCATTCAATTTCAATTGTTTTTGTCTTTCAAATAATATTTCTGATAGAACTGTTGCTTCTTGCAAAAATGACTGCGTAACTACCTTACAGGAATGGATTTCTTTCCTTTTCTCATCTACGTATTCATTTCTTTCTGCTGCTCTACTTTTAGGTATGTATTTGATTTTACTCTTTTTAATTTCATGATGTTTCGATTTCTGTGTCAGCTGTTGTTTTTTTATTAAATTAATTTTATTAAATATTGTCGAAGAGGCCAACCACATCGCAATTTCTCTATATTTATACTACGATGATAGCAGTATTAATATTTAGAGAACCGCTACATATTTAAAAATATTATAACATTCAGCTTGTTACATTTTGTTGTAATTTCTTGCAATTTAATTTAGAATTTGAAAATGGTCCGAAGCAGTTTGTTGACGAAATGTTGTCTAGTTTGTTTCACATACAATTAATTTAAGTGGAAAATCGCTTATTACTAATTCAATTTCTTCAAAGTTTTATTAAGTTACTGTATTATTGAATTTTTGCGATTTTAATTTATTGTCAAACTTATACATAATCGAGTAATACCATATGTAACCTCATGTTTATTGTAAAAACAAAAAAACAGAAAACTAGGCCTAAAAGGCAGCTGAGGTATCCGTCGAGATTAAACTGAATACTATTATTTAAACTTGAAAATTATTTTGTAATTGAATTTAAATTGACCGTTGAAACTACGATTCCCGCTTTTCTGTGCCCGCACAAGAATGTTTAGCTCTGTTGGAATATTTTCAAAACTAATATAATCTTGGTATGTATGTGTAGGTTGCGATTTTAGTTAATTGTCAAAACATTTAACAAACTTAATTTTAACTAATAAATACGCGTACAAGTTATTTTTTGTAAAAGAAGGTTTAAGGAATAGAAACTTCCGACGAGAATCACACCCTCAGTACTTGTGTATAGCTCAAGATCGGAAAGCATTGCAACAGACCAATGGTGCTACATTTTCTTTGAGCAGTCCCCTATGACCACTTTTAAAAGAAACATATTTTAGAATCCAAAAAAGAATTTGTGTGTAAAGAATAGACAATCACGGAAATTAATAATGCAATTATGTTTTAACCCAAAATATTCATATAAAAACGACAAAATATACATGTTCACCAAACTATTATTTAAAAACACTCGACATATATTTCGGAAATTATCCAATTATCAAGAGTTAAGTTAATTTTCCAAGTAAACAGAATTTGGGCTACAAATCTAATAGTTCTGTTGCTACTTTTTCCTATGCGGATGGTAATCGTCATACTGTAAATATCTTGACGACAAAAGTAAACCTCGAAGTTAGTAGTAAGCGAATTTCATTATCGTTAACCGTATTACTTCATCTGACGGAGAATAACACTTTATTGGGATGTGATTTTCTGGAATCTACAGGAATTGTCTTGAATATTCCTCAGAAACATTGGTACTTTTATGACGACCCTGAAGTACATTTCCGATTCGTCGGCGAACCAGAAGAAACGACGAGTGCTCAAACGCTCGAAGTTTCAATTTCCTTTCTACGAACTGTAGAAGCTCTTTATTTGAATGACGAACAACGCCAGTTGGTTGATCAACTGTTAACCAGAAACGCTGATATATTGGAGCAAGGGGGAGACCCCACTCCATTGATTAAGCATCTGATTGACACCACAAATCATCATACAAAGGAATTTCTTCGGCAAGAACTGGACCGATTATTCACTTTGGGCATAATTGAAAAATACGAATCTCCATGGGCAAGTTCGAACGTTCCAGTTCCTAAAAAGGATACTTTTTTCGACTATGTGTTGACTACCGACGTCTAAATCAAATTACGGTCCCCGACACCTATCCGATGCCAAGATTAGATGAGTTGTTACGGTTAGCTAAACCTACTCCTTTTATGTCCACAATTGATTTACAATGTGCATACTGGCAAGTGCCCGTTATCTCTCAAGGTCGTGATAAAACTTGTTTCACGACATCTTTAGGTACGTTCCGATTTACAAGGATGCCGTTGGGGTTGCGAAACGCACCTGAAACATTCATGAGAATGATAGACCGTTGCCGTGCTATCTTAAGTGGTCGGTTAATCTTTGCTTATTTAGATGATATTCTAGTATTGCCTGTAACGTTCGATAAACACATTGAAGACTTAAAGTGCGTGTCTGAAAGACTTAGACATTGCAATCTACGGGCGTGACGCGACAAATGTTCGTTTTTCCGCAAGTTCGTCAAATACCTTGGGAAACTTATTACATCGGAAGGGGTACAAACAGACCCAAATAAAATCGCGCGATTAGAGACATTAAACCGCTACGATGCTAGAAACACGTCCAAAGTTTTGTAAAAACCTTTTCATGGTATAGGAAATTTGTTACAAATTTTTCCGACGTTTTACGTCCATTAACAGACCTATAGAACGAAAACCGTGAGTTCGGGTTCGGTGAAAGTGAATTACGTTCGTTCGAGTCGTTAAATCACATTTCGATCAGTGCTCCGATACCTATCCAGGCGAACCCGAATAAAGCATTCACCTTTAGAGCTGTTCTATTCCAGGGGAAGAACGCAGATGAACGACCTATTGAATTTGTAAGTTTATACAGTTGTATAGAGCGCGAAACATTAGCAGGGTGTACGACAGAGAAGTTTCGTACTTAACTTGAGTGCGCAGTGGTGACCATTGCTACTGATCATAAGCCCTTACAGTGGTTGTTCTCCGTTAAGTCACCTTCTGGTCGATTAGCCAGACAGGCAATGAGGCCAAATCTGAACATGAAGATTGTCTATACGCCAGGGAAAATTAATGTCGTTGCTGATACTTTATCTCAACCTGTTTGCGATCATGACTCAACACTCTCATGTAACATCTCTTATGTGACAATAGAACTTCCATTACATGGCAAAGGTGATTTTAGACAGAAACAAATTGATAATCCTGAGCTTAAAAAAATAATAGTCGCCCTATAAAGAAACAATCAGTTGGATTTGGTAAAATGGACAAAAGAGGATACATAATGGCCAATGGTATCCTTTACCACTGGTGTTTTTACCACGATCGTGAGGAACCGCAGTTAGTAATTCCTGCAAGTCTCCTTGAAGACATACTTCGAAATATCCATGAATCTGCTACTGGTGGACATTATGGTGTAGACAGAACTATAAGAAAGATTGCTAGCAGGTACTATTTTATTGGTATGCGCCGGTTGGTTACCGATCACATCAAGAACTGTGTAGAGTGTCAACGTTATAAAGCTATTAATTTTGAAGCCCGCAGGTCTTCTTCAGCCACCAGCCCCTTCACAACGCTTTGAAGTTATTTCGGTTGATTTATTTGGGCCGTTACAAACAACACCACGGCGTAATAGATGGATCTCAATCATCGGAGACACCGCTTCTAAATGGGTAGCTGAGGATTGTGCGAATATTATTATTAATGAAATCATCCTCAGATTTGGCACCCCGAGGAAAATGATTTCCGACAATGGAGTTCAATTTATGAGTGATATCTTTTAGAAGGTTGCTTCCTGTTCTGCGATAAATAGCACCCTAATACCTGCTTATCACCCCGAGAGTAATCCTGATGAGCGCAAAAACAGAGAGCTCCAAACTCAATTATCCATCTTATCTCAGAACATACATCAACTATGGGATATAGTAAATATTCGATACGTTATCAACTCAACTGTTTGTATTTCTACTGGGAACACGCCAGCATATTTGACGTTTAGTCGAGAAATGCGTGCACCTCACGATACTCATTACGAAGAATTTGGAAAACGTTATTCGACAATCCAAAGAAACTCGGATCCAAGAGCAAGATAAGCGAAAGGTTCATGCGGATTGAAACCACCGTCTAGTTATCTTCCAAGTAGGACAAGTGCTCCTAAAAAGCCACACTCTGAGTAACCCACAGAAAGGAATTTCTGCAAAACTGGCCCCGAAAGGAGAAGGTCCTTACGTAATTACCAAAATGATAACTCCTACAACCTACGAAATCGGGTGAATGTCCAACCCAAGTGAATTAATTGGCAAATATCATGTTTCTGATTTAATCGACTTGCACCAGTTTGAACATAAATTGAATCAGCCTGCACCAACACCTTTGGTTTCCAAGAAGAGAGGGCAACCTAGGAAGAACCCTATATCTTCAGTTGTGTCCTATACTCCGCCGTAGGCCAGCATGGGAAGTACAGAGGGAGAGAATGTAGGAAGACGCAAGGCAGCAGCGCCATCTAACGAGGTGTCACTACATTCGTTACACCGCGTAGAAACCCTTACCCCTTTACAATGATTACCTTTGTAGCGGACGTTGTAGCTACCATGAAGGTGCGTGTAGAGAGGTTGGGTTCTGATAAGAACCGTTGGATTGGAAGCGTATTTCAGGTTCCAATGATGAACGCGTTAGGATTAGACTAGACTAACTTTATTACAATAAATCACAGGTATTTATACTAAAAATATTTACATTGAACTTATGGCTAATGTGGCGTCAGCGATCTACGCTAGTGTGCGTAATTGTTCTGATCTAGTTTTGTGGCCAGAACTGTCAATATTCTCTGTCAGCAGAGTTTAGATTCTGCTGTACAGAGTGTACTACTTTCCGAATTACGAATGTACTGAGTGTTCCCACACCTTTTTAATGTAACGGACCATTTTTTGACGGTTAAGTCAGTTATGTCGTGTGCCCTTATCTTATAACAAGCACCTCTTGTTTTTACTCTTTGTTTGTTAATAAGTTGAACTCAAATTATTATTTTATTTTATTTTCGTTAATATATATTTCTGAAGAACCCGGTGATTTGAATGTTTATACTACTTTTATTGTGGAGCACTTTACTACTTTTTATCTACAACTTTTCACAAGAGGAACCGAATTTTATACAAGTTACAGCAAATCCAATGTATAAGACGGATTTCACGCCAGCTACTTTGTATCGCCAGAAATTTTTCGTGCATTAATATTAATAAATAATACAGACAACACTGGCTGTATTGTAATGTAAAAAATCATATTTTGTAATATCTGTAGACGTCAAATTCAGACTTTTTACCGAGAATAAAGTGGTCGCGATTTGTATATGACAAATCATGGTCGTTTCGTTAATTTATTTTCATACAAAGTTACCATAGTTGACATTCTGGGCGCTTACTAATGTAGACAGCCATACAAAATTTGGCTTCGTAATTAAAATAATGACTTTCGATACAGATGATTGTTAATATTGTTGCTGTAGCGGAAGTTGCAGCGCTAACATGAAGGTACGTGTCGAGAGAGGTCCTAATAAGGACCGTTGAATTGGAAGCGTATTTCAACTTCCAATAAAGAGTGAGTCAGGATTAGACTAATTTATTAAAAATAAATCACAGTATTTATACTAAAAATAATTACATGGATCTTATGGCTAATGTGTAGTCAGCGATTTGTGGCCAGAACTGTTACAATTCTCTGTCAGCAGAATTTAGATCCTGCAGTACAGAGTGTGCTACTTTCCGAATTATACGTGATACAGAGTGTTCCCACAGGACCCCCTTCCCAATGATGAAGTTTGGAAGAATTTGGGAACTCGAACTCGTCGTCCGGAGCGGGTCTTTTGTCTGCGGGGCTTCCTCGTTGTCGCTTCAGTAGAAATGGCGCCGAAAATAGCCTGTTTGCTCCTGGAATGTGGCTCGAATGCAGCAACGCGGAGTCGTTTGAATTGTGGCTGTAGTTGCGAGGTTGTCCTTGCCGGAAATGCGCTGAATGCCTGAGGATAATGGCGGGACTGTGTGAGGGGGGCACTGGTTCTGAAGTTCAGAAATTCTCTGCCGAAAGTACTTTCCTCCGCGTTGGGGAGTTTCGCAGTGAGAACGCGTGGCTCTGTAGCTCAGAGGTTCTCTGCTGAAAGTACTGTACTCCGCGTTGGGGAGTTACGCGGTGAGAATGTAAGTGGCTCCCAGCCGTGGTGTCCCATTGTTACCCAAGGTTGTCGCAATTTTTTTGCTGTGTTTGGCTTGGGTAATTGCTGATTGGTGTCACTCGGTCAGGTAAAAGACGTATTACTTTTGCTGTGACCGAGTGACCCAGAAAGGAGATTTCCTTCATTCCACGTGTTGTATTTTGTTTGGATCAGCAAGTTTCCGTATGACTGCAACTGTGAAGGTACTGGCGGTGCTGTTCTGCTGACTCGGATGGTGCGTCATGCAGTTTTTCTACGTAGATCCAAATTGTCGGACAGAATGTTTGTGCCAAAAATCGTGATAGTGGTACCGTTTGCAGCTTGATGTGTGCAGTTGGACATTTGACGTGGCCCATGAGTTAAAGACTTGGGATACACGTAGATCTCAGCGACGGTGTTGACCAAAAATTTTTGGCGTGTGATTCTGACCGCTACGAAGATCGTCGGCGTTAGAGATCTGCTAGTTATTTCGGATCGGTAGAAACGCAGGGGGGAAGCTTGAAAGCAAGTTGGTCCAGTGACCATAAGGGGTTGGTAGTGATTCATGTATGCTTGATGATGAGCTGGCTGCGGGGGGGTAGATGGCGACGGCGTTGGTGGTGGCGGCGGTGGAGCGCTGATGGCGGCAGGGGCGCTGCACCATGTTGATCATGTTGATGACGTCACCAATGTTGCGTGTGGGAGGGTCGCAGCATCACTTTTGGCGACGTCGCTGGCGGCGGCGACTGTGACGGCGGCGGCTGTGACGGCGGCAGCAGTGACGGCGATGGCAGTGACGGCGGCAGGGTGCTGCATCACTTTTGATGGGGTGGCGATGGGTGGTGGGATGTTTTGCGACGTTACTCACCCCAATGATAATAGACGGCGGTAGCAGTGACGGCGGCAGGGCGCTTCATCACTTGGAGGATGTCACCAATGTTGAGTGGCTGCGGGGGCGCTGCATCATGTCGTCTGGAACGTCACCCATGCGGCGCACTTGCAGGGGGCCCTGGATTCCGCCGGAACGTGCATCACGTCGGGACGTAGATCACGTCAGGGTCACCAATGTAGCGGAAGTTGCAGCGCTAACAAGAAGGTACGTGTCGATAGAGGTCCTAATAAGGACCGTTGAATTGGAAGCGTATTTCAACTTCCAATAGAGCGAGTCAGGATTAGACTAATTTATTAAAAATAAATCACAGTACTCATACTAAAAATAATTGCATGGATCTTATGGCTAATGTGTAGTCAGCGATTTACGCTAGTGTGCGTATTTGTTCTGACCTAGTTTTGTGGCCAGAACTGTTACAATTCTCTGTCAGCAGAATTTAGATTCTGCTGTACAGAGTGTGCTACTTTCCGAATTATACGTGATACAGAGTGTTCCCACATTGCTTTGAAATGGTCAGAGATGTACAAGATACCCTGTACAAAGTATCTGGAATACAAAATACAAGATACTTTTAAAATAAGTATTTCAGATACCAGCCACACATTTGGTAGAGACCCTTTTCGAATTTTGGTATGAGATTTATTATTATATTTATTTCATTGATATTATTTATCAAAATTATTAGTTTTAATTATTTTTAGTCTTTCATATAATATTTAATTGGTAATAATTGCTTAAACTTTTTTTTTTAACGTTCTAGTTATTTTTAGCTTACCAAGCGTAAATGTATTTTTTTTTTAAACTAGTTCTCAACTTTATTATTAGAAAATACAAATTGACGAGGCTAGCAAAATTCCGTTGTCATGTTTTGTTTTCGTTCTGACCCAGTAACATTATTTCTTTATGATTAGCTTTGCATATTTTCCATGTATATTTCGAATATTATTTAGCAATTATATTTCGATTTTCCTTTTGTTTTTTTCATTATTCATAGTATGTATATTAAATTAAAATTACGTACTCAAAAAAGGAAAAATTGACAAAAATGGCTAAGCAAGAGAGTCTAATAGATTATGACATCCTTAAACTAATGATAATAAAAAAACTTTTTGGTACAAAAAGAAACGAAAGATTTCGGTGTAGATACCTTTAAACTCCTATTAATTTATTTTGAGTTACATAAGGAACAATTAGAATGGTGCCAAGGATAATTGTGTAGAAACAAATAAATCTACACGTAAGCACTAACATGTTCCTTATTGGTAAGTAGTATTGAAATATTTCAAACAAAGGATAAAAAAATTATCCTCATTAAAAGAAGAATTAGCAACACGAATGTGGGAATATCCATAGAATCTTGTCACATTTTGTTAAGAAATTCATAGATTGTTATTACTAAAAGTATTTTAGCAAAAAGTATTTACAAAATACTAATAAGATACTAAACAAAAGGTATTTAAATACAAGATACAAAATGAATTTTAAAAAAGTATTTTAGATAAAAGATGAAAATACGTATTTTGTATCTGGTATCCGTATTTCAGATACTTGTATCTTAAATAAGTCACATCTCTGGAAATGGTAAAGCAAAACTTATTAAGGTGTTAACTTTTTATACGTGGATATGTAAACTTAGACTTGTATTGTACAAAAGAAGTTCGATATTTTCACATATATTATACAATAGTTTTCTCCCGCATTAAGCTGTTGTCCTGAGAGGTATGAAAATATATTTTGAATTTGCTGTTTGTTCCAAAGTCATGGTCAACGAATATATATACATGAAGCTTACTATACCATTTAAAATTTTGCCGATTGCTGTACAAAATACTTTTCATAAACATGCAAAATTGTACGTGTATAACACCAGTCCCAAAATGTCGGAAATTGAAAATCTAGACTATATGAGGTTTTTTTACAGATCGTGCATGGTACATTTAAAGGTATGGTAGAAGTCGGAGGGAAACATAAACGTTAATTAATTGAGAAAATAGATTCGAATCTACAGGAAATTATCTATGACTGTTTATGAATGTCATGTGTAGCTTTTGACAAAAAAAAACCTTTTAACCGTGTAAATTGTTAAAAATTAAATTTGTTCTGATTAAGAAAATGAATGGCGCAATGAACAAATCAAAAAGAGATCAAAAAATTTAGTTAAGTTTAAGAAAACGTTGTAGGGAGTACTTAACTGAAACAGAGAAAGATATAAAAGTGCTGAAAGAAATAATTTTTAATGGAAAGATAAAACCAATGGAAAATAAATTGGAAAAAAATAGTAAAAATCTGGAAAATAAATTGGAAGAAAAGGTGCTGGAAGAAATGATTTTTAATGTCAAGATAGAACCAATCGAAGTGGATGTTGGCGCATCTAGTACATTTAACGAAGTCAGCTAAATCAGCCAAGAACGCGGTGTAGAGTCAAAAACACGAGTAAACCCAACAACGTTTGACGTAAAGTCCTCACGGACCACATACCACAAGCAATTTGAGGCAGTTGTCAAGGCCAATAACTGGGCGCCTGAAGAAAAAGCTACTGTGTTGACCATTGCGGTTTGTGGAGATGTATGTGACATTATGAACACCCTATTGCCGGAAGACAGTGATACTCAACAACGGGTACGCTTAGACCGGCCTAAGACGCTAGCTGATGCATTGGCTCGTACATTGGTGTACGAAACTGTTAAACGGGCATGTAGCAAGCAAAAAGTTTCGGCTACTGTGTGAAGATTCGGATTCGTCAGAATCTTTAGAAGAAACCGTCAGCCGAATCGCCAAGTTCGACAAAGAAACTCGGAAACTAGGTCATACGAGGAGTCAGTATAGGAAAAGTACCCCTTCCCCAATTTTCATAAAAGGTGGACAGGAGGTGGATTCTGAATCAATACCTGTTGAGATAAGAGGAGATACAGATACTGTAGGAATCTAGCCATTTATCAGAAATGCAAACAAGCATCTACTTTGTCAGAATGCCGACGTCTTTGAAGCTGACAAGAATGGTGGGGGAAGGACTAAAATCGTAAAGCACAAGATCAATACCGGTAATCCGCAGCCTATTCGTCAAAGACCTAGACGATTGCCCCTGACGAAGAAGGAAGAATCAGAGCAAATACGCCACGAAATGCATGAGACCGGCATAATAGAACCATCAGCACCGGTAGTGTTGGTAAAGAAGAAGGATAGGACAACCGACGCCAGCAATGAGGGAATGGGAGCCGTTCCTTCGCAGCTACAAGATGACCAGAAGGTAATTGGCTATTTCAGCAAGACCTCGTCAAAAGCCAGAAGAAACTTCCGTGTTACTAGGCGACAGGCGGTGGCTGTAGTTAAGAGTGTAGAACACTTTTCCAATACCTATACGGACGAAAATTCATCCTACGCACCAACCATGCAGCTTTAAAGAGGCTTCTAAATTTCAAGAATCCGGAGGGCAAAGTAGCTGGATGAATTTAGGAGCTACAGGAATATGACTTTAACGTAGAGCACCGACCTGAAACAGGACACAAGAATGCCGATGCACTTTCAGGAAGATCCTGTCAAACAGATTACAAGCAGTGTGATCGAATGGAAAAGAACGAAGAAACAATTCGACGAGTCACGGTAATCGATGACGAGTGGTTACCTGAAAATATAATACAAGGCCAAGAAAACGACCCGGACTTAAAAAAGGTGATGGAATGGAGAAGAGACAGAAAGCAGCCAACGTGGCAACAAATTTCTTCCTGCACCAAAATCGTTTTGGACACTGTAATGCAGAATCTGAATTCCGCTTACAGAGAACATCGACAGTTCTGGCCACTAAGTGGGTCAGAACAAATACACACACCAGTGTAAACCGCTGACCATATAATCGCCATAAGAACAATGTAACTAGTATTTGTATAAATAGCTATAAATAATTCAATAAAATTAGTCTAACTTTGACTCGCCCTTCCTTCTCATCACGCAAGTTGAAATAGGTATCCACATCTCAAACGGTTCTTACCAGAAGCAACATCACTGCACGCACCATACACATGTTAGCTGCTACACGATACAGTAGGAATCTATCCAGTGAGCAGAAATGCAAAGTGCAACGGCTACTTTGTTAGAATTCCGACGTCTTTGGAACTGACAAGAATGGTAGGGGAAGGACTAACATCGTAATACACAAGATTAATACCGGTGATGCGCAGCCCATTCGTCAAAGACCTAGACGACTGCCCCTGGCGAAGAAGGAAGAAGCAGAGCGAATGATCCACGAAATGCATGAGACCGGCATAATTGAACCATCATCAAGTTCGTGAACGTCACCGGTAGTGTTGGTAAAGAAGAAAGATGGGACAACCCGTCTTTGTGTGGATTACCGACAGCTCTAGAACGTAACCAAGAAGGACAATTATCCGCTACCACGAATTGATGACTCCTTGGATATGCTTACTGGCTCGAGAATGTTCTCCACGCTCGATTTGAAAAGCGGATACTGGCAAGTTGCCTTAGATGCAACCGACAAGGAAAAGACCGCGTTTTTGATCGGCACAGGCCTGTGGCAGTTTACGGTTATGCCTTTCGGGTGATGCAATTCCTCGGCGACGTTCGAAAGGTTGATGGTGAAAATATTGAGCAATCAATTTAGGAAAACCTGCTTGGTTTACTTAGATGACATTATTGTTATTGAAATAACCTTCAATGAGCACCTACAGAATTTGCAAACAGTATTCCAGCGATTACGAGAAGCCAATTTGAAGCTCAGTCCGAAAAAGTGCCACCTTCTCCACGTAGAAGTTTCTTACTTAGGACATGTTGTATCAGCGAAGGGCGAGGCCGTTGATCCAGAGAAGATAAAGGCCGCGAAGGAATGGCCAGTGCCTGAAGATGTCCACAACTTAAGAAGCTTGTTGGGTTTGTGCATGTATTATCGTCGCTATGTTCATGGATTCGCCAATATCGCCAAACTTTGACACGATTAACCGAAAGTGACCGCAAATTTCATTGGGATACGGATTTTCAAACGGCATTTGAGACTTTGAAGCAGGCTTTAATCACAGCCCCCGTCTTGGTATGTCCTCGGCCCAGTGGAATGTTCATTTTAGACACCGATGCCAACAATGCACGGTAATCAATGACGAGTGGTTACCTGAAAATATATGACAAGACCAAGAAAACGACCCGGACTTGAAGGTGATGGAATGAAAAAGAGACGGGAAACAACCAACGTGGCAAATAATTTCTTCCTGTACCCAAATACTGAAATAATTGTGAGCCCAGTGGTCTTAGAGGATTGCATCCTGAAGCGTGTTGCTGAAAGTGCAGATGGAGAGGAATATAGGAAGCAACTGGTTATTCCTCGAAACAAGGTTAAAGAGGTGTTGCAGTATCTTCATGACGGATCATCTGGTGGCCATTTTGCGGTGGCTAAGACGTGTGGAAAGGTACGAGAGCGATTTTATTGGGTGAATTGTAAGGAAGATGTCAAGAATTGGTGTAAGAAATGTACCACCTGTGCCGCAAGTAATGGACCGCAGAAAAGGACAGGGGCCCCAATGCGTCAATGCAACGTTGGTGTGCCCTTCGAAAGAATAGCAATTGATGTGGGAAGTCCCTTCCCAGAGTCCGAAAAAGGTAACAAGCACATCATGGTCGTTTTGGACTATTTCACCAACTCGAACTACTCCACTCCATCCACAATCGAACATCATGGTTGAACGAATGAACTGGATCCTAATTAAATATCTCTCCAAGGTAGTGTCTGATCACCAAAGGGACTGGGATCGATATTTGCCGTTATTTTTAATGATATATCGTTCGTCTGTCCATGAAACGACTGGCCAAACACCTGCCAGTGTCCTTTTTGAAAGGGAATTACGACTACCTTGTGATCTCCAATTCGGCTGTTAACAAGGAGATGAATTGGCTGGAGATGATTACGTTACCAACCTCCGAAGAAAGCTTAACGATGTCCACGAGTCGGTTCGCCGACATGCGCAAACTACGAGTGACAGGATTAAAGAAAACTACGATATCAAAGCTACAGCAGGTTGTTACCAAGCTGGAGATTTTGTTTGGTTGTTCAATCCTCGTCGTCGACGTGGACTATCACCTAAGCTCCAACAAAACTGGGAATGACCCTACGAAATATTGAAGAAGATTAACGACATGATCTAACGAATTAAGAGAACTCCAAATGGGAAGCCAAAGGTAGTGGATTTTCATCGCTTGGTTCCATTTTCCGGCGCGAATGAAGAGGAGGCGCAGGCCAGATTATTAAAGGTTGTCCCTTCCGAGCCCACATTCGAAGAGTTCATGAAGGAAGGCCCCCATGTCAACAGAAGATTTGGAGTGACGCAGGAAATCCGACGAGACCTCTTTACGATCTCCAAGGAATATTCTCTGGCCCATTGCGTTTCAGTATGAGCCGTTGTATCGCGTCCGAGTTCAAACGCAGATTTGGCGGGTTGGAGAATCTTGAAGACCAAGTACAAAAGGGAAGAAGGCTGTTGTGCCTGCCTGATGGACGACGCAAGATCTACTACCTAGTGACTAAAGGAAGATGCTCTGATAAACCGACTTATAGGAACCTCTAGAACGCAGTAATGGAACTCCGCATACATCTTCTAGAGTATAACGTACAGAAGCTGGCGATTCCGAAGCTTGGTTGTGTACTGGATAACCTGGATTGGAGAATCGTACGAAACATGATTGAAGTCCTGTTCCACCGTACTGGAGTGGATATTTTGGTATGTTGCAATAACCCGTATCGGGCCAATCATGAGAAGACCGTGGACGGCTACTTCTATTACCGGAGCGGATGTGGTGAAGGCGAGTACTGCAGATTCCGGCATAGTCGTGCGACAAGTAACGTGAGAATGTTTCGGGACGAAACATTCTTAAGAATGGGGCAGTGTAGCGAACGCGAGCGTGCTTGTGTGCGACGGGGTACGCTTGTATGCGTTGCCGGCCAGCTCAACTAGCTGCGGACGGCTTTCGGCAGTGTATACGTGTGCTTGTAGGCGTGTGTCTTGTACCTGCCTTCCAAGAAAGTGATTAAGCAGTTCGTCGAAAACGTAAACAATGTAAACAAACTTCCAGACTTTTGTGGATTGTTCAATGATGCTATAAAGGTGGAAACACGTTCGACAGTGAGTTGGTAATAAATGGACCGTGACAGTGGTAATATCCGAAATAAAGCGACAGTGTTAGAAGTGAAAAGACAAATAAATAGAGACGCGTATATAAGTGATTATTTGATTAAATAGTAATCTAAGTGTATATAAACTGTATTCCTGCACTTAGTCGGTAATAATAAAATTTAATAAACCCACCAACATTACAATAATCATCGGACTCTTTTCAATTCTGTCTTTTTCTGTATTAATGTTATCTGTCGAAGGTATTCTGTTTATAAAATGTATCCACTTGCTAATATTAATGTTAATGATTTTT
The DNA here is from genome assembly GCA_947389935.1 of Agrilus cyanescens. NCBI lineage: Eukaryota > Metazoa > Arthropoda > Insecta > Coleoptera > Buprestidae > Agrilus > Agrilus cyanescens. Next base: position 7,501,323 of record OX376713.1, on the reverse strand, counting down.
CGTTAAACAAACTTTTCCATAATTATGCAGTTTAGGCCACCCCCACTCGATTTTCTTAAAAGTAGTGTATGTTGTAGAGTTCTCATGCTAATCAAAAATGTATCGTAGTGATAAGTTTAGGTACAATACAATTTTTTAAATTTAGATTATTTTATTAAATTATTAATATTACAGAGAATCAATAATTTTACTTAGTGTAAGTTCTATAAATTATTTTTTTTTAATTTAAATGATATTCTAAAATTCAAATCAAAAATAAAAACTGAATATTACAAACTTTGAGAATTATATTTTAAACTATAAAAACATGGCAAACAAAGATGAAGGAGGTGAAAAAGTTCCTCCTGACATAAATCCTAAAAAAGCGTCAGGTATTGTTGTTTGTGCTCTCTGTGATACTGTGTATCATAAAAGTGATTACAATGATCTCAAAAATTCCAAATATGTTTGTGATAATCATCAAGATATAAACCTAACCTCTATCAATATTAATGAAGAGTTAAACTGCACAAATAGATTGTTATTTGCAAGACTACGAAGTGACCTGAAAGAAGTGATGAATTAAAAATTGTTAAGAATGCTTACGCAAATGTACAACCAGCTTATGAAAAAATCAAGGCTGAAACTGAAAAATTAGTCGCTGACCTGCATGTGAGTGGAGATAACCTGGTATTTAACGAAAAAGAACTAAATTTAACTAAGAAACTGCTTGAAGAATTAGAAAACAAAAATAACATTTTAAAACAATTAACGGAGGAGCAAAAAGTGAGTAATGTATTACTGCATGACAAGATCTTATTAATGGATAATAATATCACACTATTAAATAATAAGATAACGTCTAAACCAAATTATGTTGATGGAAAGTCATACTCTGAAATGGTACAAGCACAAAAATCAGATAATTTAGCAAACACTTATAGTGTTATTATAAAAATTAACAATAGTAATAAAATATCTGCAATTACTGCTGACTTAAAAAAGCTACTTTAAAGCTACAGTGAGGTACAAATCTATAAATTTATTACAAACAAAAATACTATCACTATTAAATACAAAAATAAGTCGGATATAAATGAAATTAATCAGATAATAAAAGAAAACATAAAAAATGATATTATTATATACATGAACCACAGAAACCAATAATTAAATTTATAGGAATTGACATGGATTTGCAAGAATATAGCACACAAGAGCTACAAGAAGAACTTTTTGATAGAAATAAATGGGACAAAGTATCTACTTGTAACATAATCCATAAATATAAAAACAATAAAAAATCAACTTGGAACATCATAATCGAAACTGATTCGGCTATGTAGGGAAAGATCATCAGAACTAAGTATATTTATTTTGGATTTAACCACTGTCGAGCTATTGGTGATTTTAACATTAACCTGTGTTTCAAGTGCTGCGCATTTTTCCATTCTGCTAAAAAGTGTGAAAGGAAACCATGAAGAAAGTATGAGGTGCATAAATTGTGTAACAGCAAATGAAAAATATAAAATGAAAAGATCTGTTAACCATGCGGCAGATAATTTCAAAGTTTGTTAAACGTTTAAATATTTACTCAAGAGGAAGATCCAAAGCACTGAGTACCCATACAATTCCTTGATTATCGATGGATAATAATGAAGAAAATATGCAATACGAAGATGGAAATTATAATACACTTGGAATTAGTCACTTTATTGTTCAAAAAAACTCTGTGTACATTTCGCCTTATTGCGGCATCTTCAGGAGTACAATCGATACTAAAGTTACATCAGTGATTACAGTATTTATAACTAAAATAATAAGGAGGGGGTGGAATAGTTAACTTAATCTTAAATTTAGTAAGGGATTTATACCAAAGTCTATTTGGTCGTTAACAAGAACTTTATTATTAGATATTGCTTTATTAATTTCAACTATTTCATATCTCTCCTTGAATGTTTTTTAATAATTTTAAATTTTCTATTTTTATTGAGTGGTTATTATCAATCACATAACCAGCTAAACCTGAGTTGTGTTTCTTGTAACTAATCTAAGCATTATGTTCGGTGAAACGCGTTTGTATTTTTCGTTTTGATTTGCCTATATAAATTGCCTCGCAATTATTGCAAGAAATTTCATAAATACCTCTATTTTCTAATTGATTTATTTTTGGACAAACTTTGTTGTTGACCAACATTTTGCCTAATGTGAGATTATTGAAATATGCGGGTTTTACGTTGTTATGATGAAGGGTATTTTTAAACAATAAAGTGACTTATTCCAAGTGTTTCCTTTCTTTTGATTTACAATATGGGTCACCAGGAGCTCTCGGCTACTTGTCTAAACAACTAATTTAAATTTGGCTTCCTTTCTGGGTGAAGATCATACATCTGAAGAAGAACTATTCATCATTGCAATCTGCTAATAGAGAATTACAGAGCAAAAAAAGTACTTTTTTATGTGTCAATATAAGGAGTTTAAATTCAAATATAAATAAGGTTGAAATTTTTGTTGACGGGTTAATCAGCAATCCTTTAGTAATTATATGTACAGAATCATAGAATCTAACTTATCCAGATGTATATAAACTAGAAGGTTATGGTTTACATTATAACAACAGTAAAATTAATATAGCTGATGGTACAGTCATTTTTGTAAGAAATGATTTAAAGTATGATATTGAGATTGAGTCTATTGAAGACCTAAAAATAATTAGCTGTATATTAACCTGCAATGAAAAAAAAAGTAAAAATCTCAGGGATGTATAGGTGCCATGATTATAAAAAAGGTATTTTTATTAGAAATCTTATTTAAATAGAAATAAAAAGTATAAAAATCATTATATATTTGGTGACTTCAATATTTATTTGATAAACTTAGATAATGATGGACAAAATTTTCTTTTCAATTTCCTTGAATTGCAATATAAACCACTATTCCAAACAATTACAAGGCCCAATAATCATGATCCAAGCCTGGGAACCTGCATAGACAACGTTTTTGCCAGATCTAATTTTGATTGTACACCATATAAGATTACTCAATTGTTCAATGATCATTTCCCTCTTTTAGTAAATATTAATACTAAACCAGACAACTCACCGACCAAACTACATCTCAAACTCATAAATTATAAAAAATTAAATTTGAAATGAACCATGACATGAATTATTGTCTGCACAGGACCCAGACACTGCTATTAACGCGTTTATTGATATGGTTAAAAAATTAATTGGAAAAGTACAATCAACAAAAAACAAAAATAAGCGAAAAAGCATGCCTCGTAAACCTTGGATTACTCAAGGAATTATAAAATCATGTAATACAAAAGAATTTTTGTACAAAATGTGGAAAGAGAACCCAAAAAATGTTGAACTGGAAAAAATATGAAAAAAAATCTGAGTAAACTCATTAAACGAGCAAAATATAGCAATGAACAGGAAAATGATAATAAATGTGGCAAGTATAGTAAAAAGTTATGGAAATATATAAATAGCAAATTATCTAGAAGTAAAAATTGAAAAAGAAATACAGTAGAAAAGATAAAGGATGACAATATAATCCTAAGTTGACCATGTGATATTGCAGATTATATCAACGGTTATTTTAAGGATGTGGGAAAAATCTAGCTAGTCAAATTATTATTCAAATCTGGTGATAAACTATTGCCAACAAATTATCGACCGATATCACATATCGAAAGTTGCATGACGAACTCTATAACATACTGTATTTTCAATAAAACTGGGGAAAATACTAATTTTTTTTAGCAAAGTAAGAAACGAACGGTTTTTGACATGTATAATATAACAATTTTTGTTTTATTTCGACGTCACTGATACTCACAATTTCTACAACTTGAATTCTAGAATTTACAATAATTTTTAGTAAAACAGAAAGCCAATTGCCTACAAAAATAATTTCTTGATATTCCAACATTTTAAATCAATCCTTTTAAATTTTACATAAATTATGTTTTTTTTATTCTAGGAGAGTTATAAAGAAATTGCGTTGCAGTAAACCCATTAATAAAAGTAAAAGTAAATGAAGACTTACTTCATAATATTCTAACCACTGTTTAGGGACATTAAAGGTCGTTTGTGAATCCGTTAAACGACTTTTATCGTGTTGTCTGGTGTCCTTATTGATAATACTTTTTAACGCACTCCACTGCTTTTGCGATATATTTAAAAGCGACATAATCAAACAGCAACTTGAACTACACATAAAAGATATTATTTTCATTAAGCAAACATTTATTATATCAAATCGTTCGTTACATACAAAACCTTTTTTGTAAATGTTTGATCGATACAGATGCACAAACAATAAAATGCACACGCATGCCCATTGCAAAAACCTTGTACGGATGTATGTACTATAAAAAAACAGTATGATACATATACATATATTGTCATGATAGAACTTAGACTAGGAAAGAGAAGGGATACGTAACTCGTAAGCCGACTCTACGTCGAACATTGTTACATTATTTTGTACTGCCTTCATAAAACGGTGGCAGACAGTGCGTTGGTGTCGGTCATTAAAAGTGGGGATATTATTGAATAGTGTAGTTAGGTTTTAGTGTATTTTTGTTTAAAACAATGGTGATTTGTTCTTCTTACGGCTGTAAAAGCCGTATTAAAAGTAATGAACCAGGAATCACAATTCACAGGTACGAAGAACTTTACGAAGTAAGGTTAAGCAAAGTAAACCGCGTTTAATTTGTTTATTGTTTACATACTACTAAAAATATGTTACGATTTACGTACAAGAATCATTAATGCGTAATATTTCTTTTTTGTTGGAATGGTTTACTGAGTATAAGAAACAATAAATACTTTCAAAGTTGTAAGAAGCATGTGTTTACCACAGTATTACCATAGGCGGCGTCACTTTTAGTTATAAAAATCTAAGAAATAAAATTAATTAATTTAAAAAAATAAAGTTTAGTTCCGCCACATCATGTTAATTAACGATAATGAAATAATTCATTGCATTTGATTTCATCGAACATGTATTCTACTTGACATAGAATAAATAATATTTTTCTTAATAATCTATGACGCAAAACAACAGTTCTTAATAATTGTTTACTTTATCAAATAAGCAGTTGATACTCTGTATGGAATTATAATTGTACGAATAATGGTAACCAAACTAACACCCTCTGAACATTATATGTTGCGCTACTGTGCGCTGACTGCTGGTTCCATCGCGTAACAATTTGCAGTCGACGATTATGCGTCCCCTCTCTTTCATAGTCTAAGTGATAGAGGGAAGCTACAATACAATTTTACAAAAATTAACAATATTAGAAAATGAAAAATATGTATTATTAATTTACCTTAAGTAGATTATTAAAATTTTAAAGTTGTGAAAAATAAAATTTAATTTTAATTTAAAAAAAATATATTTTGGAAATAGAATTTTGGAAATTGTTTTGAAAAGACTGTAACATTTTAAAAAAATAACACTATTCTAGATTATATGAATAATGAAATTTATGGAATATTTCAAGATGTTAAAAAAATAATAAATAAAAAAAAAGATAGAAGAAAAGAAGTCGTTGAAATATGTGAATGGATAATTGCAATATATGGTGTTAATAGAATGACAGAAGAAAATTTATAATAAATTACGGTAAATACACTTGATTAAAACAGAAGTGAGTGAATTTAGACATTTCATCACAATTTGTTTTTAACACTGTAGATTTTTATAGTTAAAAACTTAATTCTGAAAGTTTGTAATATTTAATTAGTTTATATTTTAAGATTTAAATTTTAGAATAATATTTAGATAAAAATAAATGTAATTTAATTTTTTGGAACTTACACTAATTAAAGTTATTCATGCTCTTTAATATTAAAAATTTAATATTTGAATGAAATAAAGTAATTTAAAATTAACAAAATTGTATTGTATTTCATCCCAACAGATCATTACATATTTTTATTATCCTAACTCAAACATTACATATTTTGGCGCCCAAAAACGTGAGGCTCTCTTTTGTGTAAAAGGGTTCCTTTTGACACTAAATACTTACAAAATAAGGTATTTTATTAAACTCTGAAATAACGAAAGAATAGGCATTTAGATACTTTATAAACAGATACAATAATTAAACAGAAAATAGATTGATATTCTTATGATCAGGAAAGTTTACAAAAATGGAATCAAGAGGCAGGGATCAGATGGAAATCTTACTTAATAAAACTAGAAGAAATGAATAAATACACCAATGAGAAGATAGACAACAGTAACATGGAATTGAAAGAAGAGAATAAGAAATTAAATGAAAAAAAGTTATTTCTGGTTATTAAAAATATGTAATGATCTGTTGGTATGAAATACAATACTGTAACGACTTTTCTAGTAGAACTTATTTATTTAACTAATATTTATTTTACAACTATTTATTTAACACTAAAACACTAATAGAATACTTAAACACTAATAATAATTCAACGACTTATTTATATCACAAGGAAAATGCGTATTTATATCACTCGGTATATCGTAGTTCGCTATTTATATTACTTGTTCGGAAGCTCACTGTGAACTGACTGACTACTGGCCACGTCAACAGGTATTTATACTGATTAGGAACAATCCAGAAAGTTCTAGAATTACATACTAGACTTTACTGGAGTGCCTATTGTGTTCATCTAATTTATGGCCTTGTTTATCGTCATCAAAGCGCCGACCGACGCCGGCATTCTTTGAGCTCCGCTTATCTGCTGTCGGTTCTCGTCGCCGCTATCGCACACACACACGCTCGCCGCACTGCTCGCTCTCGTACACATATACGCTCGCTACACTGCCCACTCTCGCACACATACGCTCATTACACTGCCCCCTCCTTAAGGGTGATCCGTCCCGGATCACATCTTCCGTTCCTTCGAAGAATCATGCCGGTACTTGCAATTCTGTCCCCTAAGGCACCCAGTCGTCATATGGAAGTAGCAATCCACCGTCCTTGGCTGTGCGGGATCTCGTTGGGGATTATTGGTGTATACCGTTATTTCGACGCCGCTCCACCGGAACAGGACCTCCAACATGCTCCGCACCACTCTCCAGTTCAGTCCATCCAACCCACATCCTATCCTTGGCATGGCTAACCTTGTGGTACCTGTGGATAGCAGTTGGTCTCTTAGTTCCACCAACGAATTCCATAACGAGCGGTAGGTGGGCTTTTCAGACGACGCCTCCTTAGTAACCAGGTAGTAAATGGATCGGTTCCCGTCCACCAGACTTAGCACTTTCTTTCCATCTCCGAGTTGGTCCTGCAGCTCTGACAAGCGGCCAAACTTCCTCTTGAATACGGTGGCAATACCGCGATCCATCCTCAAGTCTTTGGCCACACAATGAACCAGCGAGTCCGAAGCAGAAAACAAATCTTCGGATCTCTCGGAGGTGACACCGAATCTGGAGTTGGCATATAAGCTCGGCGTGGCCATAAACTCGTCATACTGGGGATCCGGAGAACGAGCTTGCATAAGCCTGATCCGTGCTTCTTCGTGATTGTCACCGGCATATGGGGCCAAACGGTTAAAATGGACAACCTTCGGTTTTCCATTTGGTGTGCGTCGAATCCGGTAAATAACGTCATTTATTCTCTTGACGATTGTATATGGGCCTTCCCAGTGCTGCTGTAGCTTCGGCGAAAGACCTTTACGGGGCTGTGGATTGTATAACCACACCATGTCTCCCTCCTGGAAACCTCCATCAGTGGCCCGTATATCGTATGTGTCCTTCATGCGATCGCTAGCTATCTGCATCCGGGAACGTACTTCCTCATGGATATCGTCAAGTCTTCTGCGAAGATCACTAACGTAGTCTTCTCCGGCAACGTCCTCACCAGGTTTGCAGCCAAATTTCAGGTCACATGGTAACCGTAGCTCCCGACCAAACAGTACTTTTGCTGGTGTTTGTCCAGTAGTTTCGTGAATCGATGATCGATATGCCATAAGAAACAGTGGCAGATGGCGATCCCAGTCTCTTTGGTGTTTGGAGACCACTTTTGACAAGTACTTGTCAATGGTCCTGTTCATTCGCTCCACCATGCCGTCTGATTGAGGATGCAGAGGTGTTGTCCGGGTTTTGTGAATGCCTAAAGTCTTGCAGATTTCTTGGAACACGGCGGACTCAAAATTCCGACCCTGATCAGAATGAAGCTCCATGGGCACGCCGAACCGGCTGATCAGGTGGTTTATGAGCTCCTCCGCTACTGTGGTGGCTGTCTGATTTGGAAGTGCGTACGCTTCAACCCATTTCGTGAAGTAGTCCATTGCCACCAGGATGTATTTATTGCCACCATCGGTCTCTGGAAACGGTCCTGCGATGTCAATGGCAATCCGTTCGAATGGACTGCCGACATTGTACTGGCGCATAGGAGCACGCCGTCGTCTTTGCGGTCCTTTGCTGGCTGCACAAGTTGTGCACTTCTTGCACCAGTCTTCAACGTCCTTTCTGCAATTGACCCAGTAAAACCGCTCACGGACTCTTCCAAGGGTCTTGTTAACACCAAAATGTCCCCCCCAAGCATCGTCATGGAGGCACTTCAAGACTTCCCTTACCAGGCTCTTCGGTACAAGCAATTGACGTTTGCTCTCAGTACCATCCTGGTTTTCCACCATTCGCTTCAGGAGTCCATCTTCCTCAACAATGGAGTCCCATTGGGCCCACAACGATTTTACCACCCCAGATTTAGCGGCGATCTCTTGCCAGATCGGTCGGCTGCCTTCATTCTTCCATTTCCGAAACAAGCTCAGGACCGGATCAGAACCCTGTTCCGTCTTGATGTTATCAGGATGCCATTGTTCATCCGTGACGGTTATCCTCCGGACTTCTTCATGTTCCTCCAGGCGCTTGCAGTGCTTGCAGTTTTCGGAACATGGTCTTCTGGATAGGGCATCAGCGTTCTTATGGCTATTTCCAGCTCGATGTTCTATGTCGAAGTCGTATTCTTGGAGCTTTTCTATCCAACGCGCGACTTGACCCTCTGGATTCTTGAAACTCAGTAACCACCGTAAAGCAGCATGATCTGTTCGGAGCAGGAACTTCCTTCCATACAAGTACTTATAAAAGTGCTCCACGCTCTTTACTACTGCCAGTAGTTCTCGTCGGGTTACACAGTAGTTTCGTTCGGGCTTGGATAGGGTCTTGCTGAAATAGCCGATGACTTTTTCCTCTCCGTGTTGTATTTGTGAGAGTACTGCGCCTAATCCAACATTGCTAGCGTCGGTGTCCAAAACAAATTTCCCCTCTGGTATCGGATAACTCAACACGGGTGTCGAAACGAGAACTTGCTTTAACTTTTCGAAGGCAGCTTGGCAGTCCGGTTCCCAGCAGAATGGTCTGCCACTTTCGGTTAGTCGAGTCAATGGCTTGGCAATATTGGCAAATCCAGGAACGAAGCGTCTATAGTAAGTACACAGGCCAAGGAAGCTTCTGACCTGATGTACGTCAGTAGGTACTGGCCATTCTCGTACGGCTGTGATCTTCTGCGGGTCGACTGAAACACCGGTCTTCGTGACTACGTGCCCCAGGTAGTTCACTGTCTCCTGAAATAGCTGGCATTTCTTGGGGCTTAATTTAAGGTTGACATCACGCAGCCTTCGAAGTACCTCTTCCAAGTTTTTCAGGTGATCGTCGAAGTCTTTTCCGATCACGATTATGTCGTCAAGGTATACCAGGCAAGTTTTCCCAATCAAGCCGTTCAAAGCCGTCTCCATGAGTCGTTCAAATGTGGCTGGCGCATTACACAACCCAAACGGCATCACGTTGAACTGCCACAGCCCGGTTCCGATCGAAAATGCCGTCTTCTCTTTGGCCTCAGGATCCAGGTCTACTTGCCAGTATCCACTTTTAAGGTCTAGCGTTGAGAATATTGTCGACCCCGCAAGCGTGTCCAAGGTATCATCGATGCGTGGCAAGGGGTAGCTGTCTTTCTTGGTAACATTATTTAGCTGGCGGTAGTCAACACAGAAGCGTGTAGATCCGTCCTTCTTCTTGACCAAAACTACCGGCGACGTCCATGGACTGGTCGATGGTTCTATTATTCCGTCCTTCCGCATGTCGCTTATAATCTTTTCGGCCTCTTCCTTTTTGGCCAGTGGTAGTCTCCTCGGTCTCTGACGGATGGGCTGCGCTTCGCCAGTGTTGATTTTATGGACGACGATGTTTGTTCGCCCTTTCTTGCCATTGTCCAATGCGAACACGTCCTGGTACTTTACAAGGAGTTCCCCTAGTATTACATTGTCCTCTATTTCTGCCACTAACACGCAGTGTTTAAAAGACGTTCTTCCCATTTGGATGTTGACGTAACTTTCACCCCTGACTACCACTTGTTCTCCAGTGGCGGTACAGAGCTTCCATTGCGTTGGCAGAAGTTTACTGGGCTCGGTCAATATTCCGGGCCTTATGATTGTTCTGCTAGCTCCAGTATCCAGCAGAAATGAACACTGCTTCCTGTTTATGAGTCCAGTGAGAAAAAGGCTGTCAGTTCGATCTTTCATTGTCTTAGTCAGTGCTACTAAACCTGGGGCCTCGTGTCCCAGGACCGACGTTTGCCCCGCCGCGTCGTCCCTGATTAGTTTTCCGGAACTCGGGGCACGCGCTCTTGAGTAACCTCTTCGTTCTTGCAAGCGCTTCTTACGTGTCTCAATTTCCCGCAGTTCCAACATCGTATTGGTCTCGGTTTCTTGTTTAATCTTCCCACTATTCTGCTAACTATTTCTTCTAGTCTGTCTTCGTATCGACCGTCGGGCTCCTCCCTTAGCTCACGCACTCTACCTTGCCGTTGCGATGCCTGTTTAACGACGTCATACTCCAGTGCCCGAGCCAACGTGTCAGCGAGTGTTTTTGGCCAAATTTTCTTTAAATTCTTCTCTCAAATTTTCTTTCAGTTCTTCCAGATTTCCTTTTAGTTCCTTTGAATTTTCGGTTAATTTCTCTTCCAGGTTTTCTTTCAGTTCTTCCAGATTTCCTTTTAGTTCCTTTGAATTTTCGGTTAATTTCTTTTCCAGATTTTCTTTCAGTTTCCCTTCCAATTCCATTGAATTTTCTTTCAGTTTCCCTTCCAATTCCTTTAATTTCTTTTCTAGTTCATCCTCAAATTCGTAGGTATTCGGATCGAAACCCTCTCGTATCAGAGATTCCTCGAGTCGCCCTTGTAAGGTGAGCTTGTTACCAGACGTATCCTCGTCTCGCTCCTCGAGTTCACTTTTCAATTCGGCAACTTTCAACTCCAACAACTTTTTCGGCATTTTGATTTATTTAACTAATATTTATTTTACAACTATTTATTTAACACTAAAACACTAATAGAATACTTAAACACTAATAATAATTCAACGACTTATTTATATCACAAGGAAAATGCGTATTTATATCACTCGGTATACCGTAGTTCGCTATTTATATTACTTGTTCGGAAGCTCACTGTGAACTGACTGACTACTGGCCACGTCAACAGGTATTTATACTGATTAGGAACAATCCAGAAAGTTCTAGAATTACATACTAGACTTTACTGGAGTGCCTATTGTGTTCATCTAATTTATGGCCTTGTTTATCGTCATCAAAGCGCCGACCGACGCCGGCATTCTTTGAGCTCCGCTTATCTGCTGTCGGTTCTCGTCGCCGCTATCGCACACACACACGCTCGCCGCACTGCTCGCTCTCGTACACATATACGCTCGCTACACTGCCCACTCTCGCACACATACGCTCATTACAATACAATTTTATTTATTTAATTTGAATATTAAATTTTTAATATTAAAGAGCATGAATAACTTTACTCAGTAGTAGTAAGTTCCAAATAATTAAGTTTACATTTTTTTTTTATTTAAATAATATTCTAAATTCAAATCTTAAAATTTAAAACTAATTAAATATTATACTAAAATTCTAATCTAATATAAAACTAATTAAATATTATACTCCCAGAATAAACTTTTTAACCATAAAATCTGCAGTTTTTATAATAAATTGTGATGAAATGTCTAAATCCACTCACTTCTGTCTTTTTGTTTAATTTATAAATTTTGACAATTAATTAATAAATAAACTTATCTTGTCTTAATGTCCCATTCTCAATTTGAACACAGCATCTCCATTAATTATTATTATAATTTCTTCTAATCAACTTATTTCTTCTTTCCTTTTAATTAATCTCAAACAACTTCTTAAACTCTCCCTCTATTGTTGTTCTGACACTGTTCCTACATTTCCAATTACTTCATAAACTTTAATTTTTATTTAAAATTTGTTTTCTTCTCATGACTATATATGTTCTATTTTATTAATTATATTATTCTGATTTTAATTTTCCTTTCACTTCAAAACTGTTATTTTTTTATATCTATATAAACAAAATTCTTGACTGCACAGATCTTTCAAATAATTTTTTTTCTTTTAAAATTCATATAATCTTGATTAGTGTTATTAGTTTAAAATGCTATAGTCTTTTCAAAACAATTTCCAAAACTCTATTTTCAAAATATATTTTTGTAAATTAAAATTTTCATAATCTACTTAATGTAAATTAATAGCATATTTCTTTTTTTTTTATAATATGTTTTTTTATTATTTAATATTTTGGAACGTATTTCATTTTCTAATATTGTTAAATTTTGAAAGTTGTATTGCATCCTTCTATCGTGACAATATATATATGCTGATATTTTGTATCTAATTTTGAGTACTCAACAGTATCGAGAGATTCAGGCATAAATTAAACTGACGAGTACCGGAAGGCAGACATCAAGTATCCTGTTTTGAAAATAATGTTTTATTTAAAGTTGAAATTTTTGTAGTATAACTGTGAAGGTTTTGAATAAACTTTCTACTCCAACTTTTTCCTTCTTTAATTTTACTTTTGAGAATTTTGTGTTTTCCTTTAGTTATTGCATCTCACAGGATTTTTTTTAAAAGAAGAATAACTAACTGTCACCATACAGCGATAGTGTTAATCAAAACTGCTCTTGCGGCCATGGTCGTTGATAACGACTGGGGGATGATCGCTCAGGGTTGAAGGAAGACGCCTTACACAGTTCGTTAGCAAATTCAGGTATACATTAGTAGCAACACAGTAGTCTTAAGAGCTACAGGGCTACGGGAACACCTAAACTTGCCCTTCTGCGCATGCACAGACCGATGATCGGTGTAGAAGTACTTTAATGATGTTTTAAAACTAAAGCTCAAGTGTTCCAAGAAAGGAATTCAGGTAATAGAAATAAAAAACGTTTATGAATATTTATGCCACTATTTTTTGCTAACAGGGTGGACATTAATAAATATTAAATTGTTGGAAATAAATTTTGGGAAGTTTAATTCTAAAACCAATTCTAACATATATTCCTGAGAAACGAAATACTCCGTTTACCGTGGATACCCAGCACTATGTTCCGTACTCTTTCGGGTACTACCTTAAGTGTTATTTTGATAACTCACTATTAAAACTTAGAATTTATAGGGGTGAAAACTGGGTACAAAAATTTGTCAAAGAAAAATTTAATTAAAGAAATGGTTTTTATTTTCTATATAGCATCTTTTTTACATTAAAGAATGTAGCAACTCTAATGTATGTTTGTAATCTCTTACTCTGGTAAATGGCCATTTTGCAAAATCAGGCCCTATTTACCATCCTACTGGATCTTCTATTCCCGCTTTTGTTAAATTTCCAAGAAGCCACTGGTAAACAGCTTTCTGTTTTTCCGGTAGAAGTGGGTAATATTTATAATATAGGTTATACATCCTCATTAAATGTATAAGCTTGGTTAAAATATGCGGCTGGCCACAATAAGATGTTTCCAATACATGTCCTCTAGACAATTGTATATATTTTTATAATTCCTCATTTTTTTCGCAACCTATTTGTGGTTTGTTAGAAGCTCTTGAATTAAAAACACATCATTTCGACATATATTGCAGTTCTTGTTTCAATTATTATATTCATTATGTTGTAAACGGTTAAACAAATATGTCTAGCTGCTTGCTCGATAACGTTTGCTATGAAATTATCACACAGTAGCTGTAGGTGGAAAAGTAACTCAAGCAAAGGTAGGGATGAATTAAGATGGATCGACTCCTTCGGTTATCCATGTAAACGCTTCTAACGGTACTTAAAATCCCAATCGCATGAATGTATTCTTCACACTCGCCTTATTATTATTGCGTAATGCATCGTTAAGTTCTTTCTTTAAAATGTTAATTCCACTTCTCTACACCGCGTGCCAAATAAATTCAGTTTATTTCTATCAACAGTCTTCGATTTTAGAACTACTTTCGTCACAATTTGCAGGGTTGAAATAGTAACCAAAAACTTCAACATGATCACATTCAGACACGTTGAACTTTTCACAAAGTTCCTTAATATTTTGAGCTTCAATCAGCTTGTACTTGAGAAGAGCATTATTTTTATAAATCCTTACCACAATGCAATAAGAGCTCAGAATGGTAACCTTCTGCAGCACCGTTTGTAAATTTATATTCATTTACCTACGGAAGCGGGAGGAACCGCATGCGCTCTGATCTCCACTAGTAGGACGTCCAACTATTGATGGTGTTAAAATTGTAACTTAAATTTTGCGCCTTTAAGTAGTTGTATCTCTTGTTTTTGTTTACTTAACAACGAACTCTACTCTGAAACATTGTACATGCGGGTGTTGATTAAAGGTCTATATTCAATAAACCTTTTTCCTAGTGAACAGTGAATTCTTATTCAAGTAATTCATCAGGTTATGGGCCCGGAGAAGCCCAGAAAAGTCTAGACTTAAAAGGTTTTTAAAGGTTATTTTGTAAAGGGGTCTTGATATCACCACATGTTTTTCATACCCTAGATTTTATCATATTTCACATTGAAAAGGATCACAAAGTTTGGTGATCGAAACGTCTGTAAGTAATTATTTTGTTATGATTTCTAATAAATGAATGGTTTAGATCGGTTAACAACTTATTTATCATCATAACCATTGAAATATTAAACTCCTTTTCACTTATTTGATTATTTGGTCAATGTGACGTTTTACATTTTTATCTCCATCAATTTTTATATCAAAAGTTGAGGGTGATAGTTGTTTTTCTATTTGACCTCTCGTTCTCTTTTCGCTCCTAACTGTATGATCATCAACTAGAAAATTATCGCCAACGTTTAAGCTAATTCTGCGCCTACCTCGTCTAGCGTTTATTTGTGCCTTCTGATGATTGTCTACAGTCAAAGCTACATCGTGCCGTAATAAGTCAAATCTCGTTCTAATGTCACGTCCGTACATGAGATACGCGGGACTTGCACCCGTTGTGCAATGCGGTATACTGCGATAATCAAGAAGGAACTTGTTCACAGCGTTATCTAGCGTTTCTCCCCCCTTAACAATTTTAGACACTTTATTTTTGAACGTCTGAACAAAATTTTCTGCCGCCCCGTTTGTGGCAGGGTGATACGGTGGAGAAATACTATGGTATTTTCCGTTTCTTTTTAGGAAAGTTTTAAACTCTTCGCTAATAAACTGACGTCCACCATCAGTGTGGCAGTGTAAAGACAATCCGTACCTCGCGAATTAAGTTTTGAATTCTGCAACTAATTTATATGCCTTAGTATTGGTTTTAAAGTAAATGATTTCTGGCCACTTACTATGTGCGTCTACTATGATCAAATACATGTTTCCGAAAAATGGACCAGCAAAATCACAATGTATCCTACTCCAAACGTTATTCGCCACTTTCCAAATTAAAACGAATACGGAGTGTGTCAACTGACATCGTGCTGTCCTTGTCGTTATTCCATTCGAGTTGAGAAGTGGAATTTTCCGTTACGTTTGATTCACTTTCGCTGCTTTCTTGCCTTTCTTCGCTTAAACTTTTAGCATATGATTTCTTTATATTTTTCTCACCTTTTCACGATGCGCTTCATATCTTTCGTCTTCTTCAAATTCTACTTGGCGGTTCTGCAACTCTGTAATAATTTGCTGCTTATTCAGATTTTGGATCCATCTAGTGCTTCCTTTTTTTGACATCGAATATGCATGTAACCTTTGAACACTTTTACGGATTACTGCTTTCTAACCCGTTGAACAATTATACGGTGCGTAACAATTTTTTCGATGTAGTAACACACTAACAACAGATAAAAACTTTTCCCGTTTTTTTGACAGTTACAGTTGCACTTTTCTACTTTTAATTGTCTACCATCCTCGTCGCCATTTGTTATGTATGTATGTGGATAGTACATAAATCACTGAGCCGAGTAGTTTTTAATATTCTTTATTACTTATAACAAAATGTCCTTAACACTCATATTACACGTATCTTCCCTTACCCCTACCTACCATCTGGCTTACTACTACGGGCGTGTTCGCACAGCTTACTCCTTCATACACCACACCAAGTAATTTTGTGGGAATGCAAATAGAAAGATTCATCGACCCTCACATGAAACTACAGAAGGAAGATGGGGAATATGAGATGAACGTTCCGTATAAAGCAGCTGTTGGTTCTCTCATGCAGCTAGCTATAGTGAGTCGGCCCGCAGTCAGTCTGGTGAGCAGATTCCTCAATTGCTACAATCAGAGTGATGATTGATGAAATTAGTGGAATAAGGCTTGAATTCAGGGAAAAAATTAAAATTGCAACTTGAATTTTGCGCCTTTAAATAGTTCTATATTTTGTTTTTGTTTACTTAACAACGAATTACTCTGAAACATTATACATACGAGTGTAGATTAAAGGTCTATATTAAATAAACCTTTTTCTTATTGAACAGTGAATTCTTATTATAGTATTTCATCAGATGGTTTAAATTTTTTATTTTCATTCGTGTTGGAATTGTAGATTTGGTGGCATGGTATAACAAACTTACAAGGTAGGATTTCAAGCGAACTCAAAATCGTCCACCGCTGCGCATGACGTCATGTGGTACGTTCTAGTCACGTTGAATACCTACATACATGCGTTGAACGATTGTTCATGTTATTAAAAAACAAATAAAAGTAATGCATTTGAAATATTATTTAAAAATAAAAAAGAAACGACAAACAGATAGTCACATCATATAATAAAACTACTCCGCCCCCCATCGTCATCCGCCAAAAATCTCTTTGGCCAAAAATCCGGCGTGCCATGGACAGCAATGGCATTACCGACCGCCGAACCATCAATACCTCCGACTCAATCAGAGTCTATCCCAAGTCCGTTGACGATTTTCGTCGCCTCTCCGCTTTCCTCGACCAATCTAATGTAGAATTTTCCACAAACCAGCTCCCCCAAGACAGGGACCTCCATGTTGTCATCCGCGGAGTCTGCGAACCCATTCCGACTGAAGATGTCGAGTCCGAACTAACCAACAAAGGTTACACAGTCCGTGGCGTCCACCGTATGTCTAACGGTGGTAAAATCTGGCCACTTATGTCCGTCCGGCTAGACCGCACCGCTCCAAACTCCAAGTCAATCTTCGAACTTGGTAAGCTCTGCGGGCTCAATGTCAAAGTTGAGCCAAAAAGGGCAACAAAAGTCGTTCCCCAATGCCGCCGCTGTAAGAAGTTCTTCCATACAGCGAATTATTGTCACGCCGCCTGGGTCTGTTCTTTCTGCGGTCGTAACCACGCAACCGCAGAATGCAAGTCGAAAGACAGAAAGGACGCTACTCCCTCCTGCTCTAACTGCAAAGGCGGTCATCGCGCCACCTACCGCGGCTGCCCCAAGGTTCTAAAGAGAACCAAACCCCAACTCAAAAACCCTCACCCCGGCTGCCCCAAAAGCAGCAAATCCAATCACCAACTCTTCCGTCACCCCAGTGTCGGCGCTCCCCCTCACTAAGTCCTTTGCCAGCGCAGTAAGGTCAGCCCCCCCACCCCCACCCCTCACCCACAAGCGCACCACAACCCTAAGTTCCACCTCAGCCCCAAAGAGCAGCCCCGTCCCTTCAAGACAAAATACAGGCCATTGTTCAAACAATGGTTGCCAGCCTAGTCGCCGTCCTTGAATCTTCCATCAATGTCTAACACCGCCCACCCCAACAATCTTCGATTAGTTACCTGGAATGCTAATGGCATTAGAGGTAAATTGACAGAACTCGAGAATTTCCTCGAAGAAAAGTCAATCGGTGTTGCTTGCATCACCGAAACTCGTCTCTCACCCAATCACAAACTTTTTATCCCAAACTTCACATCTTTCAGAAAAGATCGTGAAAACTCCATAGGAGGAGGCGTAGCCATTCTAGTAAGCAACACAATCAAACACAGGCCCGTTTCTTTGGCCACTGATTCATTCGAAGCGGTTGGCATTAAAATCTCAACAACCACCGGCCCCGTTAGGATCATCTCGTTCTACTCGCCCCCGAACGATAATAATCTCTCAGATCTCTCCATTCTCCTCCCCCCAAACGTCTCCACCATCATCGCAGGCGACTTCAATGCCAAACACACCGCTTGGGGTTGCCGATACAACAATACGAAAGGCATCTCTCTTCTTGCCAAATCTCTTGACTTTTACCTTACAATCGAAGCCCCCCCAGAGCCCACGTATTTCTCTGAAGTACAGAGCCACATTCCCGACATCCTCGATATTTTCGTCACTAGAAACAACAATCTTCCCACTGATCCCACCGTAACATCAATCTTCCCACTGATCCCACCGTCCTTAACGGACTCAGTTCGGACCATCTTCCCGTCCAACTAGAAATCGGCAGCCCAATCTACAACCCCCAAAGACAACAACCTTGCTGGACTGGCTACATCTCCGCTATATCCTCGAAACATCTTCATTCAAGTGCACTCAAATTCGCACAACAGCGGAACTCGATGAAGCTGTGGATCTCCTATCAAACGAGATCACCAGAGCAGCCGAGCTCTCCACGATCTCTCGCCCCTCCCCAACTCCCGCCAAAAAACTCCCCTCAGACATTCTTGACCTCCTTAAGAGGAAAAACAAGACCCGTCATCAGTGGCAAAAACACCGCAATCCAGCGCATCGTGCAG
Organism: Agrilus cyanescens; assembly: GCA_947389935.1. Classification (NCBI taxonomy): domain Eukaryota; kingdom Metazoa; phylum Arthropoda; class Insecta; order Coleoptera; family Buprestidae; genus Agrilus; species Agrilus cyanescens. The sequence goes on along the minus strand of OX376713.1, from coordinate 7,482,361 downwards.
AACTAAACGCCCTCCAGCGAGAACTAAAAACTCGCCTTAGCGAATTCCGCAGCGACGATTACATCGCGCAGGCTGAAAAACACCCCCAAAGCACTTGGAAAGTCATTCGCTCTCTCCGAAACAGAGCTCCCCATCTCCCGCCACCAAAACAGAACGGCTCCACCTACACGACAGATGAGGAAAAGGCTGCAATCTTCGCAGACTCTCTCTGCCTCCAGTGCTCCCCGTTGCCCAGCCCCGCGGATCTAGTCAACTTTCACGTGCGCACCAAATCCGACGCACAAAACTTCAACCCCTCTATACCAGACTTTAAACACACCACCCCCCGTGAAATCTCCCTTACCATCCGATCCATGAAAAATAGAAAAGCCCCTGGCGCTGACGGAATTCCCAACGGAGTCCTGAAAGTCCTGCCTCCAAAGCACATAACAGCACTGTGCAACATCACAAACGCCATCATGCGGCTCCACCACTTCCCTCTGGTCTGGAAAGAAGCCACCGTCATATGTCTCCCCAAAAAGGAGAAGCCCCTCAGTTCTCCCTCGAGCTACAGACCCATCAGCCTGCTCAGTTCGATGAGCAAAGTGGTCGAATCTATTCTCCTAGACCGGCTCTTAGACCACGTGGAGCAAAACAACCTTCTCCCCGACTTTCAATACGGTTTCCGCAGGAAACACGGCACTGGTCACCAACTTCTTCGCGTAAGCGAATACATATCCGATAACCTCAACAAGCGTCGTCACACCACAATGTTGCTTCTTGACGTCCAATAGGCTTTCGACAGAGTCTGGCACGAAGGCCTTATCTCCAAGTTAATCGCCCTCAACACCCCTCACTTCCTAATCGGGGTTATCAGATCTTTTCTTACCGACAGAAGCCTTCGCGTCCGCGTCGGCTTTGCCCTGTCAGGCAGCAAACCCGTCAAGGCCGGTGTCCCGCAAGGCTCCAAACTATCTCCCATCCTCTTCAATCTATGCTGCGCAGACATGCCCTCCCATCCTTCAATTCTGACTGCTCTATACGCAGACGACATCGCCCTATTAAACTCCGCTAAAGCCATTCTCCACAGCTCCGCAAAAATCAACAATTTTCTGCCCCAGCTCCTAAACTGGTATCGGACATGGAAACTCTCCATCAACGAGACCAAATCGGAAGCAATTTTCTTCTCTGACAGAACCCGGAAACTTCCTTCCATAATCGTCAACAACCGCCCCGTCAAATGGACAAACTCCGTCACCTACCTAGGCGTCGTCTTCGACAGAACCCTAAACTGGAGGCGACACATTATATCCACCCGAAACAAGGCTGTGGGCGCATACATCGCGCTCAGGCCCTTCTTCCGTAATAATTCCATCTCCCATCAAACAAAAATCCGTGCGTTCAACGCAATCATCAGGAGCATTTGTTCCTACGCTATTCCCGTCTGGGGCAGCGCCTAAAAACTCTTCAAGGCACCTACATGCGGATTCTCCGTTCCGCATTAAACTATCCCTGGTTCGTCAGAAACATCCAAATTCTGAAAGAAACCGGCTTACCCTCTCGCCCCGACGCTGCAAAATCATACGCGGCAAATCTCCGGGCCTCAGTGTCAGGCCACCCAAACCCCACCATCTCGACACTCTCCAACTACGCCCCCAAACCAAACGACCGTTTCAGAAGGCCATGTCACCTTCTATCCTGAGCTGCCCTTCTTCACTCATTCCGAGTTTCGCTTTTCAGCGCGAGTGCCCACCCTACCCATCTGAGGTGGGCCACCGTCTTCGCTCTCACGCTCCCTCCCCAAACGGTCCCGCCCCCCACCCCCAATTCAGCCCACTCCCGAATCCAATCCCCAATCCCAACCTCCACATTTATCCGGGGATGTTAAAACCTCATGGTTGAAAATCCCCTCTCGAGGAGGGGTTTTAGTCGGTAGGCGCCTCGGCGAATCCGACACTACCTCCCCTAGGGAGGTGTCTTTTGAAGATTTCCCCTCCTCGAGTATAAACTAAAAACAAAAAAAAAATCGTTGAACAGACTTCAACCGAAAATCTATAGAATTGCAGTGCTGCTCTAAATAGTAACTATGGATGGTTTTGTAAAAATGCTTAACCAAATCGACATCGGTTTTGAACAAAAGGAAGCGTATTCTCTTAGATCCCTAACGATTGGTGAACGTTTACAAAAGGTGCATACCAAATGGGCCCGCATCTTTTGACTGATTTGAAAGATTTTCTAGTGCTTTTACCTTAGACTATGAAATAGAGGGGACGCATAATCGTCGACTGCAAACTGTTACGCGATGGAGCCACCAGTCAGTAGCGAAACATAATGTTAAGAGGGAGTTAGTTTTGTTACCATTATTCGTATAATTATAATTCCACACAGAGTATCAATTACTATTAAAATTGTTAGTGACTGTATAATCCAAAATCCGCAAGCTTAAATGAAACGGAATATAGCTAGGTTATGGTGTAGCAGTGAATCGCTCGCTATTTCTCCTACTGATGACTTACCGACCAGAGAGGTTAGGAAATTAAGAGTTTCGATGCTTTTGAAGATCAATTTCTGAAGTAGTTCATCGTTCTTATTTGCACTGAGCAATTTATCAATAGCTTTAATTTGCTTTACTCGTTCCATTATTATTTATCACAAGACAACACACAACACAATTCACAACTTACTTTACTACACAAGGACAACCGAATTAACTTTTCATCGCGATAATTGATATTCAACTAAAAATTTTTAGGATGATTGAGATTTTTATAGGTACTGCCGTGAGAAATTCCTTTGTTTAAAGTGATGACTTATACTAAAAGAAACCACTTTGAAACTTGCATGAACGTGAGAAAGCAAGTTTGCTGACGCTTGCATAATTTCTGAGAAAACAATTCTGGGAACGACTCCTTTGTTTAACATGCACATATATGTGATATTACAAAAATTTAGGTGTTCCCGTAGCACTGTCGCCCTTACCACTTACAGTTTAACGTTTATGTATTTTAATAAACCAGTGGATTAGTTGCATATTTCTGCATTTTATTGATTCAAATCTATAGCGGTGTTTCTGCAGAAATGCAAATACCATCCAACAACAGTTTCTGATGACGAAGAGTCGTCGAAGTTTAATATTATTGAGCAGCGTGATGCACCGGTGCACAGATTCCTTTGCTAGATAATAAATACAGGTACAGTGTGCGTTTGTCTTCCTGAAAAGAATAATAGGTGTTTATTCATTTCAAGTGCCGTTTTCCAAAATCTAAGTTGTATCTTCTGTTGATATTGATTGAGATTTTTGATTATGTAGTAGGTAGTGTGTTGTGTTTTTTATTACATTTACAACCATTACCTCGAATGATTTCAGCGATTTTAAATGTAAATTTACTCTGCCAATTCATTTTCGTAAACAAGTTGCAGGCTGTTTAACATTTCGTCAAACCGGAGCAAAATCTTCCTGCCATACGAATACTTGTGAAAATGCGCCACTCTTGCTGAAGTAGCCGAAGACTTTTCCCAGTTAGCAAAAGATAAACCCACATAGGCGTACAAGCGGGGATTGGTTTAAGCGTATACAAGAAAAATGGCAATCCTGAATCCAGTGAAATGGTTTGTAACCTTCGGCCTTGCTCAGAAATATTGGAAAGAACATACCGTGCAAAGTCAAAGAAGGCTTCTGAGTTAATGTTCATCAGACTGTTTCCCCAAATTTCTTTATGTGGTCTTTGAAGACGTTCCCGGCTATAATGATATCGTCTAGATATGCCTGCCAAGCAAGTCTTTTCAAGTATTTTGCTCAGAAGTATCTATGTGGACTGTTCAAATATGACTGGTGCATTGCAGAGATCGAATATCAACACTTTAATCGATATACACCGCTTCTTTCTAACGGTGTTGTTTTATTTTTATTATTAACTAATATTGTTTTTAAAGTAAATTTATTTTTTTTAACAACTGTTAAACCTACATTTTGTAATTTGCTTTTATACGTACTACTAACAGATTTTATAAAATATAAAGAAAGTAAGTTCTTAGTAGAATTAATACCAAAATTTTTGTTCCAGCAAAATTCTTTCTTTCTCTTTTATTTAAACTGCTACTTTTTATCAAATTTTTAATAATATTGAGCAAATCATTAACAGCGACACAGTAAAAAGGCTAAACATATCAAAAAAAAACTAAAATAGTTAGCGGGTAAATTTTTAAATTTTTTTAAATTTATATCTGAGACGATGTGTCTTATTTCTTCTGTCTATGCTAATAATATCATGATGATTTTAGTGTTAATTCTAATGAGAACTTTGGTTCTTTACTTTTCATAAAATCTGTTAGTAATAAGTAGAATAACAAATTAGAAAATTTAGCCCTAAAACTTGTTGAAAATAATAAATTAACTTTAAAAACATTATTGGTTAATAATAAATTATAGTTAGGACAATTATCGAGTTTTATGAATAAATTTACTTTAGTCCTCGGGCCCACTCCTAAATGTTTTTGTGATGACCTAACCTGTGAAACTTGGGTTCGGGCTTATATACCGTGGTCTATAGAAACTGTTTAGTCCAAACATTTCGTCAGCAACTGCGGCTGGCATCTTCAGTGGAAATGTTGTCGAGAGCGGAGATTGTACCTAGAAGTCTCGACAGCGACTGTCGACTGCATTAAAAACAATCGCAACATGAATTGTACCGAAGTCCAAATTTTACATAGAGAAAATAAAGTTAGAAGATTTAATATTTTGGAACAATTGGAAATCAAAAAAGCTTTTAAACATAAACTTCCCGTAAATAATGATCAAACAGATTTTAAAAACAACCCTATAATAGACCAATATATAGGGATTCAAAATCGATAGTTGACGTCAATTACCTAGTATTTAAGAACATTTTGCAAACAGATACATTTAGTATGAACTACTCTTGATAAAGACCTAATCGGTCGAAACAGCTGTAGTGTATAATAAAGCAAATCTGAAACATTTAGAAGCATTTTATTTTCTCAATTATTTTTCGAGATATTTCATTTATCCAACTGCTTCATCTATTCAAATTACAACTTAATTTGCAATTTTTTAATTAAACTATTCGGAAAAATCATCTTTTGCGGGACTCCCAAAAGAAAACGCTCCCTCCAAGAAATTTTTGTAAATAATAAATTGTTCCATTTAACACAAAGAACATATATATGTATATTAAATTTGACCGGTTAGGTAATCACAGAATTTTTTGGCTTGGCCCGAGGACTAATATCTTTTAATATGTTAATATACAATGTTTCACAATAGTTAGAAAGCTTAAATTTAATTTAATGATAAAATTAACAGGAAATATTACCTACCTTATTCACTAATACTCGGAGCACAGAACCGTAAGGGTGTGTAGAGATGGGATACACGTCCGACAATGGAATGCCACGTACCCTCGCTTTACCACCATTCATCAATTCGATCGCAAACGACCCTTACTTTGGATCACCGTCTTACTTTTTCAAAACTTATCTTAATAACATGGTGTAGTGTGAGGGTAAAATAACACTACAAAAAAACACTTTAATTAAACTTTATTAGAAGAGTCACAAGTGAGTCCGCGTGAGACTTGGTAACATGGATCTAAACACTTAATCTACAATTATTAACGATGCTCTCTATTCTTCCCACTCTGGTGTTCCATAAGGCTGGACAGCTGCTAGAGGCGTCGGAAGTGGAGAGCACTCTGCTATTCTGAAAGCGGGAAGCTCCTTTTATTCACCCTCGTCTTGGTAGGGGTAGCACAGTGCGGTACCGCCAGGGGTAGCGGTACTAAGAGAGGGTAACCTACGGTGGTAGGGTAGCGATAGTAACTGTTGAACTGTTTAATTTTGGGGACGCGGACTTCAAAACTGCTACAGACTCCCCTCTAGTCCTTGATGTCGTTTCGTGGCAATGACTAGCGGTTAGTCTCATTTGGGCGGCCTCTCTTTCTCTTCGGAATTTGTGGGACCACGGGAACTTCATTTTCCTTAATGGGAGTGAGTGCTGAAGTGTGATACACCCCGACGATCTCGGTGGGCTCATTCTTGAAGGCTACCTCGAAGCTGGTGGGTCCGTGTTGATTCAGGATAACATAGGGACCATCCCTACGTGGTGCCAATTTTGCGGAGAAATCTTTGCTGGTTTGGCTCCGGTGGTGGCTGGTGGCTAGAACTAAATCTCCGGGCTGGTAAGCAGGTGCAGGTCGGCGATGACGGTCGGCGATCTCTTTATGGCGGTCATGTTGCGACTCATGGCGATCTCGAGCTTGGCATAGAAGGTCAGCTAGGGTCAACAATCGTGGTGTTACTTCAGGTATAAAAGCATCTGACTGAAGGATGGCTCGAAGGTCTTGATGAGCTTCGTCAGGGGTACGTAGCTCTCTTTCGAACATCGGATGAGCCGGAGTGAAGCCAGTGGCGCTGCAGTAGGCGGTATTCAGGGATAACCGGATGCTGGGCAACATGTCGTCCCAACGAGTCTGATCTTCGAAAATCGCGATGGCTAACTGGGCTTTCAGGTCCCTATTCCTTCGTTCCACCGGATTGGCGACCGGGTGGTATAATGGGGTTAGGTCTTGGACTATTCTCACAGCGTGAGCTAACTGCTGCATAATTCTACTAATGAATTGAGTGCCGTTATCACTTATCATCCTCGTTATCTCGTCTAAGAGGATGGTGGCGCAGGTTTCGGCGGTGGCCGTAGCCAAAGGAAATAATTCAGTCCATCGACTTGCGGTGTCCTCTATAATCAAGATCCATCTATTGTCGCGGCGAGTTTTTGGTAACGGGCCAAAGAGGTCCACGGCGATAACCTCAAAACGTTGCCTCAGCACCGGTGTCTGGAGAAGTCCGGCGGGTTTTAGGTTCGAAGCCTTTAAGCTCTGGCATTGTGTGCAGTCCTTAAGGTGGTTGACAATATCCCTCCTCATCCCCATCCAAAAGTATCGGGAGGCAATGCGGTGCCAGGTCCGCTCCACACCATAGTATCGTGATATTGCTTCAGGATTTCCTTTCGGCTCTGAATCGGAACAAACAACTGGGGTTCCTCAGCGTCTAAATCGTGGCGTAGCGATACAAAACACCCTGAGACAGGAGGTATCCGCGGGCTAGATATAGATATCGACTTATGTCGGTCTCAGCTCAACGACAGAAAGCATCAAGAATCTTGTTTAGGTCGCGATCTTGCATCTGCTCGTTCCTGATTGTCGAGGGAGTGCGTGCTGGAAAATCTACACTGACTGCGCTGACAGGGATACTCTCGTCCTCACACGAAGGTCTTGATAACCCGTCGGCGAAGACATTCGCTTTCCCTGGTCCATACTTGATGGTCAAATTGTAAGGTTGTAATTGAAGGCCCACCGGGCTAATCTTCCGAAAGGGGTCCTCAGGTTCATCAACTATTTCAATGGTTGGTGATCGGTCACAACGTCTACTGATGACTCTTCAATATATCCACGGAACTTCGACATGGCCCATACTATTGCCAAGGCCTCGCGTTCCGTGGTGGAGTAGTTCCTCTCTGCTCGCGTTAGTAATCGGCTTGGATATTCGATGGGGTGCTCTTCGGGTCCCTCACCCTGCAATAGGGCTGCTCCAAGGGCGTAGCGGCTGGCGTCGGTGCGCAATGTGAACGGTTGGGCAAGACCAACTTGCCGTAATATCGGGGACGTTGTCAGGCGTGTTTTGAGAGTCGTGATAGCGGTCTGTTGCTCTTCTCCCCAATTGCATGTGGCGTCCTTCTTGGTTAACCGAGAAAGGCGCCAGGAAATCGACGATACCAGGAACAAGTCTGCAGAGAACTTTGGAGCTGTTTCAGATTTCCCGGAGACGCCGGTTACGGATGGCTGAAACATTTTCCGGGTCGGTTTGGATGCCCTGAAGTGTAAGGATATGTCTCAGGTATTTGATTTCTGGACATCATAATCGGCATTTTGGTCTATTCATCTGAAGGTTGAATTTTCGCATTCGGTGGAATACTTGCGCCAAGTCCTCCAGATGACGAGGGTACGTAGGGGACAATACGATCAGGTCGTCCAGGTAAACCAAGAGTTATATGCTTCCTAATCCACTACTAATAATATTCATCAAGCGCATGAACGTGGCGAGGGCGTTCTTTAATCCAAACGGCACCCGTTTAAAGGAATAAGTCCCAAAAGGCGCCACGAGGGCGGTTTTCGGTTGATACTTGGGGGCGACGGCAATCTGCCAGCACCCAGCTTTTAGATCCATCGAGGTCATAAAGAGAGTTCGGGTAGTGCGCTGTATAAGGTCATCAATCTTCGGTTACGGGAAGGCATCAGTCATCAGCGATTCGGTTGGGGCCCCGGTAATTAATACATACTCTGGCGCTCCTATCGGGTTTCGGCACCATTACTACAGGTGCGGCCTAAGGTAATTCACACTCTTCAATTATGAGCATAGTCTCGAACACGGTACGTAGGAGAGTAGCTTTGGCGGGACTCAAACGGTAAGGTAGAGCTGCGTACGGCGGATGGTCACCGGTCCTGATATTATGAGTGATCTGACGCGTAGGCGGTCCTTCTTCAGCAAGCAGATCGGCGTGATGTTGGAGTAACCCACTTAAATCGGTGCGCTCATCAGGTTTTAATAGCGGTGCTTCGTCCTCCCTCAGAGCGATTTCGACGGCGGATATCCGTAATATTCTTCGCGGTTAGTTGGGGAAGAGACGCCTGTTGATAGGCGAGGAATCTCGGTAATCGTGGACATGTACTTGGGTGTCTCGTAGGATGAAATTTGTCCTACGGGAGCGGGGCGACTCCTTGGCCATTGGGGAAGTATCCATGGTCACAAGATTCCAAACGGGGCTTACGCTGTTTTCCCCGGCTTCTTCCTTTTGTAACGACTTTTCTAGTAGAACTTATTTATTTAACGGATATTTATTTTACAACTATTTATTTAACACTTAAACACTAATGGAATACTTAAACACTAATAACAATTCAACGACTTATTTATATCACAAGGAAAATGCGTATTTATATCACTCGGTATATCGTAGTTCGCTATTTATATTACTTGTTCGGAAGCTCACTGTGAACTGACTGACTACTGGCCACGTCAACAGGTATTTATACTGATTAGGAACAATCCAGAAAGTTCCAGAATTACATACTAGACTTTACTGGAGTGCCTATTGTGTTCATCTAATTTATGGCCTTGTTTATCGTCATCAAAGCGCCGACCGACGCCGGCATTCTTTGAGCTCCGCTTATCTACTGTCGTTTCTCGTCGCCGCTATCGCACACACACACGCTCGCCGCACTGCTCGCTCTCGTACACATATACGCTCGCTACACTGCCCACTCTCGCACACATACGCTCATTACACTGCCCCCTCCTTAAGGGTGATCCGTCCCGGATCACATCTTCCGTTCCTTCGAAGGATCATGCCGGTACTTGCAATTCTGTCCCCTAAGGCACCCAGTCGTCATATGGAAGTAGCAATCCACCGTCCTTGGCTGTGCGGGATCTCGTTGGGGATTATTGGTGTATACCGTTATTTCGACGCCGCTCCACCGGAACAGGACCTCCAACATGCTTCGCACCACTCTCCAGTTCAGTCCATCCAACCCACATCCTATTCTTGGCATGGCTAACCTTGTGGTACCTGTGGATAGCAGTTGGTCTCTTAGTTCCACCAACGAATTCCATAACGAGCGGTAGGTGGGCTTTTCAGACGACGCCTCCTTAGTAACCAGGTAGTAAATGGATCGGTGCCCGTCCACCAGACTTAGCACTTTCTTTCTATCTCCGAGTTGGTCCCGCAGCTCTGACAAGCGGCCAAACTTCTTCTTGAATACGGTGGCAATACCGCGATCCATTCTCAAGTCTTTGGCGACACAATGAACCAGCGAGTCCGAAGCAGAAAACAAATCTTCGGATCTCTCGGAGGTGACACCGAATCTGGAATTGGCATATAAGCTCGGCGTGGCCATAAACTCGTCATACTGGGGATCCGGAGAACGAGCTTGCATAAGCCTGATCCGTGCTTCTTCGTGATTGTCACCGGCATATGGGGCCAAACGGTTAAAATGGACAACCTTCGGTTTTCCATTTGGTGTGCGTCGAATCCGGTAAATAACGTCATTTATTCTCTTGACGATTGTATATGGGCCTTCCCAGTGCTGCTGTAGCTTCGGCGAAAGACCTTTACGGGGCTGTGGATTGTATAACCACACCATGTCTCCCTCCTGGAAACCTCCATCAGTGGCCCGTATATCGTATGTGTCCTTCATGCGATCGCTAGCTATCTGCATCCGGGAACGTACTTCCTCATGGATATCGTCAAGTCTTCTGCGAAGATCACTAACGTAGTCTTCTCCGGCAACGTCCTCACCAGGTTTGCAGCCAAACTTCAGGTCACATGGTAACCGTAGCTCCCGACCAAACAGTACTTTTGCTGGTGTTTGTCCAGTAGTTTCGTGAATCGATGATCGATATGCCATAAGAAACAGTGGCAGATGGCGATCCCAGTCTCTTTGGTGTTTGGAGACCACTTTGGACAAGTACTTGTTAACGGTCCTGTTCATTCGCTCTACCATGCCGTCTGATTGAGGATGCAGAGGTGTTGTCCGGGTTTTGCGAATGCCTAAAGTCTTGCAGATTTCTTGGAACACGGCGGACTCAAAATTCCGACCCTGATCAGAATGAAGCTCCATGGGCACGCCGAACCGGCTGATCAGGTGGTTTACGAGCTCCTCCGCTACTGTCGTGGCTGTCTGATTTGGGAGTGCGTACGCTTCAACCCATTTCGTGAAGTAGTCCATTGCCACCAGGATGTATTTATTGCCACCATCGGTCTCTGGAAACGGTCCTGCGATGTCAATGGCAATCCGTTCGAATGGACTGCCGACATTGTACTGGCGCATAGGAGCACGCCGTCGTCTTTGCGGTCCTTTGCTGGCTGCACAAGTTGTGCACTTCTTGCACCAGTCTTCAACGTCCTTTTTGCAATTGACCCAGTAAAACCGCTCACGGACTCTTCCAAGGGTCTTGTTAACACCAAAATGTCCCCCCGAAGCATCGTCATGGAGGCACTTCAAGACTTCCCTTACCAGGCTCTTCGGTACAAGCAATTGACGTTTGCTCTCAGTACCATCCTGGTTTTCCACTATTCGCTTCAGGAGTCCATCTTCCTCAACAATGGAGTCCCATTGGGCCCACAACGATTTTACCTCCCCAGATTTAGCGGCGATCTCTTGCCAGATCGGTCGGCTGCCTTCATTCTTCCATTTCCGAAACAAGCTCAGGACCGGATCAGAACCCTGTTCCGTCTTGATGTTATCAGGATGCCATTGTTCATCCGTGACGGTTATCCTCCGGACTTCTTCATGTTCCTCCAGGCGCTTGCAGTGCTTGCAGTTTTCGGAGCATGGTCTTCTGGATAAGGCATCAGCGTTCTTATGGCTATTTCCAGCTCGATGTTGTATGTCGAAGTCGTACTCTTGGAGTTTTTCTATCCAACGCGCGACTTGACCCTCTGGATTCTTGAAACTCAGTAACCACCGTAAAGCAGCATGATCTGTTCGGAGCAGGAACTTCCTTCCATACAAGTACTTATAAAAGTGCTCCACGCTCTTTACTACTGCCAGTAGTTCTCGTCGGGTTACACAGTAGTTTCGTTCGGGCTTGGATAGGGTCTTGCTGAAATAGCCGATGACTTTTTCCTCTCCGTGTTGTATTTGTGAGAGTACTGCGCCTAACCCTACATTGCTAGCGTCGGTGTCCAGAACAAATTTCCCCTCTGGTATCGGATAACTCAACACGGGTGTGGAAACGAGAGCTTGCTTTAACTTTTCGAAGGCAGCTTGGCAGTCCGGTTCCCAGCAGAATGGTCTGCCACTTTCGGTTAGTCGAGTCAATGGCTTGGCAATATTGGCAAATCCAGGAACGAAGCGTCTATAGTAAGTACACAGGCCAAGGAAGCTTCTGACCTGATGTACGTCAGTGGGTACTGGCCATTCTCGTACGGCTGTGATCTTCTGCGGGTCGACTGAAACGCCGGTCTTCGTGACTACGTGCCCCAGGTAGTTCACTGTCTCCTGAAATAGCTGGCATTTCTTGGGGCTTAATTTAAGGTTGACATCACGCAGCCTTCGAAGTACCTCTTCCAAGTTTTTCAGGTGATCGTCGAAGTCTTTTCCGATCACGATTATGTCGTCAAGGTATACCAGGCAAGTTTTCCCAATCAAGCCGTTCAAGGCCGTCTCCATGAGTCGTTCAAATGTGGCTGGCGCATTACACAACCCGAACGGCATCACGTTGAACTGCCACAGCCCGGTTCCGATCGAAAATGCCGTCTTCTCTTTCGCCTCAGGATCCAGGTCTACTTGCCAGTATCCACTTTTAAGGTCTAGCGTTGAGAAGATTGTCGACCCCGCAAGCGTGTCCAAGGTATCATCGATGCGTGGCAAGGGGTAGCTGTCTTTCTTGGTGACATTATTTAGCTGGCGGTAGTCAACACAGAAGCGTGTAGATCCGTCCTTCTTCTTGACCAAAACTACCGGCGACGTCCATGGACTGGTTGATGGTTCTATTATTCCGTCCTTCCGCATGTCGCTTATAATCTTCTCGGCCTCTTCCTTTTTGGCCAGTGGTAGTCTCCTCGGTCTCTGACGGATGGGCTGCGCTTCGCCAGTGTTGATTTTATGGACGACGATGTTGGTTCGCCCTTTCTTGCCGTTGTCCAATGCGAACACGTCCTGGTACTTTACAAGGAGTTCCCCTATTCGACGTTGTTCAGGTTGATTACGGTTTTCAACCGCCTCCTTGTACAGTTTTAACAACGCCTCCGGAATACCTTGAACTTTGCGCATCCCTGAATTCAATCTTTTAACTTGTGGCATGGCAGTGTCCTGGGCGTGTAACTGGAACGTTTCGCCGTTCAGTGTCACATTCTTTCTCCGGAAATTCAGGCAGAAGTCATATTTTCGGAGGACGTCCAAACCCAGTATTACATTGTCCTCTATTTCTGCCACTAACACGCAGTGTTTAAAAGACGTTCTTCCCATTTGGATGTTGACGTAACTTTCACCCCTGACTACTACTTGTTCTCCAGTGGCGGTACGGAGCTTCCATTGTGTTGGCAGAAGTTTACTGGGCTCGGTCAATATTCCGGGCCTTATGATTGTTCTGCTAGCTCCAGTATCCAGCAGAAATGAACACTGCTTCTTGTTTATGAGTCCAGTGAGAAAAAGGCTGTCAGTTCGATCTTTCATTGTCTTAGTCAGTGCTACTAAACCTGGGGCCTCGTGTCCCGGGAACGACGTTTGCCCCGCCGCGTCGTCCCTGATTAGTTTTCCGGAACTCGGGGCACGCGCTCTTGAGTAACCTCTTCGTTCTTGCAAGCGGTTCTTACGTGTCCCAATTTCCCGCAGTTCCAACATCGTATCGGTCTCGGTTTCTTGTTTAATCTTCCCACTATCCTGCTAACTATTTCTTCTAGTCTGTCTTCGTATCGACCGTCGGGCTCCTCCCTTAGCTCACGCACTCTACCCTGCCGTTGCGATGCCTGTTTAACGACATCATACTCCAGTGCCCGTGCCAACGTGTCAGCGAGTGTTTTTGGCCTATCTAATCGGAGTCGCTGTTGTATGTCGTCATCCCTCAACCCATCGATGAAAGAGTCGACAGCCAACTTTTCTAGCGTGTCGTCGGGAGTACCTGGATACGCGAGGCGGACCAGACGAGCGATATCGGCCTCGTATTCTTGCAGGTTTTCCCCAGCCTTCTGACGTCGGTTTCTTAGCTGCACGTGACTGACGCTTGTCATATGTGCCTGACCATACCGCATCTCTAACTTCTTCACTAGGTGTTCATAGTCATTCAACTTCTCGGGTGGTATGGTATCCAAAATCTCCTCGGCATTACCATGCAGCGCGCAGACCAGCTCGGAGGCTTTATTTTCCAACGTCCATGCGTTCGACTTCGCGGCCGTTTCAAATTTCTTAAGGAAAGTGGTCCATGATGTTTTCCCGTCGAATTTAGGTGGCTTCGTATATGCTTTCGATGAAACCCCGTGTCCATTCTCCTGCTTCACACTTCTGGCTTCATTATCGATCTGTTCGGACATTGTCGTACATAGAAACCTTTTTTCTATTTCTTTAATTCGTGAATCTAATTCTTGAAATTTTCCTGCAAAATTCTGTTCTGTTTCGGCCAAATTTTCTTTAAATTCTTCTCTCAAATTTTCTTTCAGTTCTTCCAGATTTCCTTTTAGTTCCTTTGAATTTTCGGTTAATTTCTCTTCCAGGTTTTCTTTCAGTTCTTCCAGATTTCCTTTTAGTTCCTTTGAATTTTCGGTTAATTTCTTTTCCAGATTTTCTTTCAGTTTCCCTTCCAATTCCTTTAATTTCTTTTCTAGTTCATCCTCAAATTCGTAGGTATTCGGATCGAAACCCTCTCGTATCAGAGATTCCTCGAGTCGCCCTTGTAAGGTGAGCTTGTTACCAGACGTATCCTCGTCTCGCTCCTCGAGTTCACTTTTCAATTCGGCAACTTTCAACTCCAACAACTTTTTCGGCATTTTGATTTATTTAACTATTTTTTTTTTTTTTTTTTTTTCTACTAGAAAATTCTCTTCTTTGGGGAATCGATTGGCTGAGCACCCCACACCTGACACCAATGTAACGACTTTTCTAGTAGAACTTATTTATTTAACGGATATTTATTTTACAACTATTTATTTAACACTTAAACACTAATGGAATACTTAAACACTAATAACAATTCAACGACTTATTTATATCACAAGGAAAATGCGTATTTATATCACTCGGTATATCGTAGTTCGCTATTTATATTACTTGTTCGGAAGCTCACTGTGAACTGACTGACTACTGGCCACGTCAACAGGTATTTATACTGATTAGGAACAATCCAGAAAGTTCCAGAATTACATACTAGACTTTACTGGAGTGCCTATTGTGTTCATCTAATTTATGGCCTTGTTTATCGTCATCAAAGCGCCGACCGACGCCGGCATTCTTTGAGCTCCGCTTATCTACTGTCGTTTCTCGTCGCCGCTATCGCACACACACACGCTCGCCGCACTGCTCGCTCTCGTACACATATACGCTCGCTACACTGCCCACTCTCGCACACATACGCTCATTACACTTTGATTCTCCCTTGGTCGGCGTCAATGGCAATGGAGTGATGGCTTGCGGCACTTGGAATTGCTCTATCTACTCCAGGGGGTCTTTCTCGCTTAGAGGAGACATCAATGGTGGGTACTCGTATTCCATCCTTATTTGAGCAAGCTCGATTTCTTCCTTAACTTCCGGTTCAGAAGATTGGTTTTGGGCGAGAGCAAACGTTTCGATACGTCGACAGTCTAGTCCATCGGTCCGGATTTCTTCGGCAGACTAAACAGTGGAAGGGCCTAGTTTGGATACGTTCTTCACTGAAGCCCCAGGCTCCAAGCGGTAGGTTAAGGACTAAATCCTCCATCGGTGATGAATTCGACGCCTAGCAAAGTCTGGTTTTGCGATCCGGGAAGGATGATAAAGGTTGTCCAGACTGTGCGTCCTTCTAAGGTGACGCGGACTCGAACCGTTTCTACATCTTGGTCGCGAGGTTGACCATCAGCGAACACAATCGAGGCGGAACAGCGCCTGAAGGTAAAATTCTCCCGTCGTAGGATCTCTCGCAACTGGTGGCTGGCAATGCTGACCTTTGCCCCTGTGTCTGAAAGGGCTGTTCCTTGGTATGTTCCAATCGCAATGCAGACAGCGGGCCTAGCACGTGGTTGTAGCGGATTCTGCTTTTCGGCGGCGTTTAGAGCGCAGAAGTCCAGCCTGGCAGCGGCTGGTTTTGGGGGATTGCAGTCGGGGCATTTACTACGGATGACCCCAGGTCGTTTGCAACCATAGCAGGCAAGTTCTTGAACAGGCGGTGTTTTGGTCGATTCCCGGGATTCCTGAGCGGCTTGTTTCCGGCATTCGGTTGGTTTATACCGAACCGGCGGCAGATTCGACACGAAATATCTACTTCCATACCTTCAATTATTTTACCATTTTCGTATTTTCGTAACACTTGATTGTCTAATAAATAATTTTATTTATGCGTTTCGAATTTTCTTTTTTTTTCAGATATTAATGACGCTGTATTTTCTAAAATTCAACGCGGTTTGATGTTTTTTTTATAAAGAATGAATACTTTCACAAAATTAGATAATAATAAATGTTTTTCATATGATTCTAAAGAACGTACTAAATAGCTCAAATTTCAACGCCAAAATTTAGATAAAAAATGTCACACCGCCAAAGTTTCTCCAGTTTTACTAGCTAATTTTTTAGGACTGTTTCAAGTAAACATTTTTCTCAATGTCCTAATTCGACAACTAGGAATAGTGTGAGATGACCGGTTCTAATTCAGAGGAGGAGAGGTTACTTAAGGTCAAATTGATGGATGGTAATTGACTTTAAACATGTGTGTATGTAGTGGTCGAATGCGATGGTGCTGACGTCACATGCTGTGTGTGTGTGTGTGTGTGTGTGTGTGTGTGTGTGTGTGTGTGCGCGTGTGCGTGTGCGTGTGCGTATGTGTGTGTGTGTGTGTGTGTGTGTGTGCGTGTGCGTGTGCGTGTGCGTGTGCGTGTGCGTGTACGTGTGCGTGTGCGTGTGCGTGTGCGTGTGCGTGTGCGTGTGCGTGTGCGTGTGCGTGTGCGTGTGCGTGTGCGTGTGCGTGTGCGTGTGCGTGTGCGTGTGCGTGTGCGTGTGCGTGTGCGTGTGCGTGTGCGTGTGCGTGTGCGTGTGCGTGTGCGTGTGCGTGTGCGTGTGCGTGTGCGTGTGCGTGTGCGTGTGCGTGTGCGTGTGCGTGTGCGTGTGCGTGTGTGTGTGTGTGTGTGTGTGTGTGTGTGTGTGTGTGTGTGTGTGTGTGTGTGTGTGTGTGTGTGTGTGTGTGTGTGTGTGTGTGTGTGTGTGTGTGTGTGTGTGTGTGCAGCAGCTACTAAAATGTATGTAGATGAGAGAGATCGGTTAACAAAAGAGCATATGTTGGAAGGGCTCTACAGTAAATTTTCAAAAGAAGTGAACGTATTCCTAAGAATATGCAAACTGACTTGGGAAAAGAATTTTACAACGAACAAGTGAAACGAGTTATGCAAAAATATAAAATTAACCATTACTCAACGTATAGCACCAAGAAAGCGTCAGTTGTGGAGCGGGTAAATCGAACACTTAAATCAAAAATGTGGCAACGCTTTAGTTTACAAGGATCCTACAAATGGTTGAAGTTATTACCAGATATAGTACAGGAATATAACAATTCGGTTCACAGAACTATCGGAATGAGACCAAGCAAAGTTAATAAACGAAACGAAGAAACACTTTTGAAAAGTATTTACAACAATCCAAAGAAGGTGGATTTACGAGAAATTAAGTTTAAAGTTGGAGACCGGGTACGAATAAGTAAACATCGTGAATTGTTTAGCAAAGGTTATACCCCGAATTGGTCTAACGAATTATTTACGATTAGCTACATAAAATTGTCACATCCAATTATGTATTACTTAAAGGATGATAAAGGGGAAGACATAAAAGGAGGATTTTATGGTATGGAACTACAGAAAGCGAAATATCCAGACGTTTATTTGGTGGAACGTGTACTAAGACGAAAAGGTGACATGATTTACGTCAAATGGTTGGGGCTTAACCAATCTCATAACAGCTGGATTCATAAAACGGACGTTTTGTAATGTATCCCCAGTTTTTTTTTCTGATAATAAAGTCTGCAATGTTAATAATGATTTTCTTTACCCCTTCCCCAAAGTATGATTATAAATAAGATAAAACGTGACGAGTTTAATCAGTTGTAATCGTTAGTTGCTGCATTGAACGTTTAAGACGTAGTAATGGTTGAAAGTTACGTAATTGAAGTTAAATTTTTCAAAGAGGGTTTATTACCTTTGAAAAGATATTTGGTGGCGTCAGAGTTGGATAGCGTGACAGAAGAATTCGAATTAAAAGGTGAATACGATAAAATCGTAATAGGAGGCTACTTAGTGGTCGATGAGAGCGATCCTGACGATTTTGAAGTATAATTTTTATAAAAATGGATTCATTATCGTACGAGTTGTATCAAGCAGAAAAGCAAGTCCTCATTCTCAACCTTCGAAGAGCAATACTATCAAACGATTTAGATAGAGTTAAAGCTGTGTTGTCGAAGTTGGGAGTTGCAGTACCAAAGGAAGCATTCAAATGGTTAACTGTAACACAAGAGACATCATTCGATATTTTATACTTCATATTCGAAAGAAAGCAAAGGTGTGATGAATTGGTGGATGAATTTTTAAAAGGTTGTTGTGAAAAAGTGGAAATAACCGTTGATGATGTCGAAATGATTTTAAATAAAACAAAGTATAATTTCATGCGGCACGACGTATATTTTTTAAAGGAAATGTTAACAAACGGATCAGTTCTAATGCGGGATAAGAAGTTCTCCGTAATGAATGTCAAGAAAAAGTATGTTACATTGTTAAAGTGTGTGGATGACTTAATAGTGGATGTAGCATACTACGCACAACCGAAAAATTTGGAAAAGTGTATTAAACTGGTCAACTTGTTTCGGCTTCCGTATACATTAAGTCCAAATATCAACGGTCGTCATCAAACAGTGCTGAAATGGATAGAAGAAAATATTTTAAGAGAAGGAAGGGACAAAGCTGCAGGCTGGCAGAGCGGTCCTGACTCAGACAAATGGCCATCAAGTAATATCGAAGATTATAAGAAAATTTATTCATTGTTAATGTTATTGAAACAATAAATTGTAACAGTAGTAATCGTACACATGTTATTTGTGAAGTTGAGGAATATATTTCGCAGAATAAAAATAGTAAACAAACAAGTTGTGTAGTAACGTTTTATTATTATTTATACAATACAACCAATATTAAGGATAAAATATTTACATTGAGTGACATTTCAGCGTAAGCTATACTTAAACAGAACTCCAAGTAGGTATTACAGTAGGTGTTCATAAATATTATCAATGGCTTCCTGTGGAAGTGACGAAGCTTCGAAAAGTCTTTTAATAAAGTATTCTCCAACCGTTAAGTCGTCGGTATACGGTTGATGAAAATTTTGTATAAATCGATCAACGGCACCGTCGAACATTGAAAGGGAACTGTTTGAGTTTTTTATATTGTAATGTCCCCAAGGAAGAGTATTCGTTGTTTTCGGAATTAAGAAACGTTTATCATCTTTGGGAGAGAGAGCTACTTTCGTTTTCATATGGGTAAACATAGTATGCAGATCGGAAACGAAAACATTCATACATTTAAGAATGGTGGCGTCATCTCTAATGACGCGTAGGTAATCATCGATTTGAAGATGTAATTTAATGACATTTTTCTTAACCCCTTTTGCTTTTTTAACAATTTGATCAACGGCTTCAACGCAGTAAGCTTTTGCTCCGGTTCCATAGAATGCTTTAATGGGATTATTAGGGAATTCGTCTTTAAATTTGCCAATAACAGAAGAGGTAATAGGGATATTGAAACTATTATCATGGGGATAATTGGAAGTGTCGAAGTGATGAATATTTTCAATCATATCTCTGTAGAAATTTTCGGTGAAAACTTTAAGAATGAAGGAATCAGTATCCATATACATCAAAGAAATATTTTCTTGATATTTTTGCTTAAGAAAGCCGTAGTAGAAGTCATACATAACAACTTTTGATAAATCCAAAATAGTGAAGCCTACATAGAGCGGTTTATCGTAAACAATGTGTAATTTATTCATCTGAATAGCTACGAAATGGGGGGTGAAAATTTTTGAATTTCTGAAATTGGGTTTAGCTATTAAACTTTCAGCACCAAGGTACCGTCCAACGTTTTGCCAATGAGTAACTAACTTGACGTCAACTCGTTTATCAACGTTCTCCATCGTTTTTCCGAAAGTACTGTTGTTCATCAATTTAAAGAAAGATTTCCCAAACTTATTATTACACATATTGCGTTTTCTAGTATTCAAATCAATGAAAGGTTTCAACCATTGTGATTGTTTAAACTGAATAGCTCTATGCACTTTAAGTAATTTTAATCCGCTCTGGAGAGCTTGTTTAAGCGGTAGGTAATGAACAATATACTTTGTCTTAGTCATAAGGTTCGGAATCAATTTTTTGACTCTACCATTAGCATTACCAGGAGAAATAATATTTTCAACTAAAAAGGGAAGATCAGCATGTAAATCGTGTAGGTTTTGGGGATATTGAACGTCAACTTCAAGTACATAACCGTATTCAGAAGAAGCATTTAAATCGAGAACATTTAATTCATCAATTTCAGCATCGGTGAGCCAGCGAAAATGGGATATGGGAAGGTATTGACTCATGCTGTGTCCATACAAATTGGTAGCATCCAAATACATAATGTAGGAAGTGGAAGCAGATGCGTCATAATCAGGAAGGTGTGGGTTATTAGCGAAATGCATTCTTTGAACACACTGACTTATTCCTCCACGTACCCCTTTTTGGAAAAACTTTAACATATCGATGTCAGTTAGAAGTTCTAAATTAACGCGAGTGAATTTTAACATGCTATCCCACGCTAGCCCGGGAGCGGTGTAATACTGAGCGGGGTCCAAGGCGTAAGTGGAAATACATATTTCACGAAAATTCTCGAACACGTCAGCTAACAGTAGGGCATCGGTTTTCAAGTAGAGGTCAGAATATTCTCCGAGAGTGGAGCAGTTAAAGGTTTTCCAAACGGTGGCAGCTCTTTCATAATCTTCATCGGAAATGGGTAGAGATGTTAATTTATCGAAAAAATCGTCTTTGAGAGGGAACGTTGATTGGTCAAGTTTAGTAATATCGTCGACGTAGGAGTAAGGGAAAACCCCTTTCCGTCGCACATGTTGAAATTGTGTAGGATCAGAAAAATACTTCTTCACTTGGAAGCATTGAGAAGGGTCGAGTTCTTCAGACAGTTTATCGAGGGAGGAAGCCATAAACGAAAGGAATCGAGAAATCAAATCTTAACAAATACGTTTTGAGTAGAGTTATCTGAAACACCGGGAACAGTATCAACTCGCAATAATTTGGTAAAGGAAACGTATTTTTCTTTATTTTGAGCAATTACGCTAAATTTAACATAGTTGACAGCCATTTCTTTTAAAAATAAATGACAATCGTAACCGGAGAGGTTGTGGAAGAAAACAGGCACAAAGTTGGGTAGTTTGTAGTTTAAGTTACATCTGGAATGAGCGGCCCCTAATCGAACTTTACCAGTCAAATGACAATGATCGCGAACCTTTACATCATCGATTAGGAGGGGCTCTTCGCAAATATTAGAAGACGACGTTTCACAGAAAAGTCGCATTTCCTCATCAGTCAAAGGTATCATAGGAGCTGGGGTCTTTAAAAATCGGTGATAAATATCAGAAACGTCTTGATCAAGAGTTTTAACAAATTGATTAGCACAATCAGGTCCTCTATAAGTTCTGAATATTGAAAGGGAATCGTCAAAAGAGCACTTAATCAAGTATGCAAACGAGTGCGGTTGATGTTCGTGGGTAGGTGTGGTGGAGGTGTTGTTAGGATCGGAAAAGCATGTATGAATGGGTCGCAATATGGTTTCGAAGTCTGCATAAACAACAAAAGGTACTTTGATACGTTTCTGGTAGTTTTGAAATTTTAAAGCGTTATTAGGGATGAGCCTACCCATCTTATCCAATTTGAGATCAGCAGTTGGCAGCGTCGTGTAAACGTGGTTGCAATCATTCCGCTGATGACGGTGCAGGTGAGCCACAGAGCTGAAGTATTGCAAGCAGCCGTCACATAGGAATTTGCGATGTTCTGTTTTGGAGAGTTGTTGAGAGAGCAAACGGGACATATCCTTAATCCAACAGTAATGATTATTTCCTCGCTCATCGTGTAGCAGGAGTAAATTGATGTGCAGCCTTCGTTTGACGGACGAGTAGTAGAGGGGACCAACAATTTCCCAGATCCATTTTCCATCCTTCAAAACGTATTCAGTCCCGTAAACATTCACAGAGCAATGGTTCTGCGTTTCAAACTTGGGAATGTCGTTTAATTTAATAGGAAAATCGATACCGTCATAGTCCATCGTGCGGGAGTAATGCGGACAGGAAGTCGTTCTGTGCGGGTTGTCTTGGGCGGGATACAAAGCTGAGGTTATTGCCCACGCAAAGCAGGCTTGGTCATCGTTTCGTACGTTCACAACAGCTCTCTTAAGTACAATTTGTTTAGGTAGAGGAATGTAAGATGAAGCTCTAAGGGGATTGTACTTGTTGCAATTGAGTTCTAGGAAAAGGACTCTTTCCAAAGCCCATCCTGTAAGAATGAAATAATAGTAAACACAAGTGAAATATATATAGAGAGAACGATAAATTACCTGACTCTCGTTCTTGAAACTCAGAAGCTTTA